>BLSH010089188.1:206804-216878 GCA_018402905.1 Glandirana rugosa | reverse complement strand
ATATATATATATATATATATATAATATATATTTATTATTTTTTTTTATTTATTTATTTTTAATTGGTTTGGATTGATTAGGGAAGAGTAAAGCCTCGTGTACACGGTGCGATGGTCGTATGACCACACGTTCAACTTTTGCCCAAAATCGGTTGTTGGCTGTAAGAGCGCATAAACGGACGCTTCCAGGTGTTCCTGACTTCTGAACATGCTTGTTTTGCACGTACAGCTTTGTTGGACCAACTTCTCTGTACACACGAGTCAACAGTCGTAAGACGCCTTGTTGTACAACAAACGTTTTCTAGTCTGCTCAACCAACTTCTGTTGTATGACCGTCGCTCGTCGGCTGTTGTAATCGCGCGTACTAACGGTCGTATGATCGTACAACAAGCTGTTGTACGACTGTCGCACCGTGTGTACAGGCCTTTAGACCATTTGCCAGGTTTTATCACTATTTAGATTCATCCTACTACAGTGCCTTAAAGTATTCATATCCCTTGAAATTTTCCACATTTTGTCATGTTACAACCAAAAACGTCAATGTATTTTATTGGGATTTTATGTGATAGATCAACACCAAGTGGCACAGAATTGTGACGGGGAAGGAAAATGATAAATGGTTTTCAACATTTTTTTAAAATAAATATGTGAAAAGTGTGGCATGCATTTGTATTCAGCCCCCCGAGTCAATACTTTGTAGAACCGCCTTTTGCTGCAATTACAGCTACAAGTCTTTTTGAGGATGTCTCTACCAGCTTTGCACATCTAGAGAGTGACAATTTTGCCCATTCTTCCTTGCAAAATAGCTCAAGCTCTGTCAGATTGGATGGAGAGCATCTGTGAACAGCAATTTTCAAGTCTTGCCACAGATTCACAATTGGATTTAGGTCGGGACTTTGACTGGGCCATTGTAACAGATCAATATGCGTTGATCTAAACCATTCCATTGTACAGGGTGGGCCATTTATATGGATACACCTTAATAAAATGGGAATGGTTGGTGATATTAACTTCCTGTTTGTAGCACATTAGTATATGTGAGGGGGGAAACTTTTCAAGATGGGTGGTGACCATGGCGGCCATTTTGAAGGTGGCCATTTTGAATCCAACTTTTGTTTTTTCAATAGAAAGAGGGTCATGTGACACATCAAACTTATTGGGAATTTCACAAGAAAAACAATGGTGTGCTTGGTTTTAACGTAACTTTATTCCTTCATTAGTTATTTACAAGTTTCTGACCACTTATAAAATGTGTTCAATGTGCTGCCCATTGTGTTGGATTGTCAATGCAACCCTCTTCTCCCACTCTTCACACACTGATAGCAACACCGCAGGAGAAATGCTAGCACAGGCTTCCAGTATCCGTAGTTTCAGGTGCTGCACATCTCGTATCTTCACAGCATATGTTTTTTTATGGTTTTTATGGTCAGTAAAAACCAATACTGGGGGAGCTGCTCCTTCCAGGAGGTACCGCCATTCCTTCAAAGCCGACTTGATGGCCAGAAATTCCCTATCACCGACATCATAGTTCCAGCAAGATGGTGCACCACCACATTATGGGTGTCAGGTCCGAGTATTCCTAGATTAACAGTTTCCTGGAAAGTGGATTGATAGTCGTGGGCCAGTTGAATGGCCCCCAAGGTCTCCCGATCTGACCCGCTTAGACTTTTATCTTTGGGGTCATCTGAAGGCAATTGTCTATGCTGTGAAGATACGAGATGTGCAGCACCTGAAACTACGGATACTGGAAGCCTGTGCTAGCATTTCTCCTGCGGTGTTGCTATCAGTGTGTGAAGAGTGGGAGAAGAGGGTTGCATTGACAATCCAACACAATGGGCAGCACATTGAACACATTTTATAAGTGGTCAGAAACTTGTAAATAACTCATGAAAGAATAAAGTTACGTTAAAACCAAGCACACCATTGTTTTTTTTGTGAAATTCCCAATACGTTTGATGTGTCACATGACCCTCTTCCTATTGAAAAAACAAAAGTTGAATTCAAAATGGCCGACTTCAAAATGGCCGCCATGGTCACCACCCATCTTGAAAAGTTTCCCCCCTCACATATACTAATGTGGCACAAACAGGAAGTTAATATCACCAACCATTCCCATTTTATTAAGGTGTATACATATAAATGGCCCACCCTGTAGATCTGGCTGGCTGTTTAGGGTTGTTGTCCTGCTGGATGGTGAACCTCTGCCCCAGTCTCAAGTCTTTTGCAGACTGTAACAGGTTTTCTTCTAAGATTGCTCTGTATTTAGCTCCATCCATCTTCCCATCAGCTCTGACCAGCTTCCCTTACCCTGCTGAAGAAAACCATCCCCATAACATGATGCTCCCACCACCATGTTTCACGGTGGGGATGGTGTGTTCACGGTGACGTGCAATGTTAGTTTTCCGCAACACATAGCTTTTTGCTTTTAGGACTAAAAGTTCAATTTTGGTCTCGTCTAACCAGAGAACCTTCTTCCACATGTTTGCTGTGTCCCCCTCATGACTTCTCACAAACTGCATATAGGACTTCTTATGGCTTTCTTTCAACAATGACTTTCTTCTTGCCACTCTTCCATAAAGGCCAGATTTGTGGAGTGCATAACTAATAGTTGTCCTGTGGACAGATTCTCCCACCTGAGTTGTGGATCTCTGCAGCTCCTCCAGAGTTATCATGGACCTCTTGGCTGCTTCTCTGATTAATGCTCTCCTTCCCCGGCCTGTCAGTTTAGGTGAACGTCCATGTCTTGGTAGGTTTGCAGTTGTGCCATACTCTTTCCATTTTGAGATGATGGACTGAACAGTGCTCCGTGAGATGTTCAGAGCTTGGGATTTTTTTTCAAGCAAAAGATAATTTATTGAATTATATTGCAAAGAACAAAATGATAACAGTATCTGTCATACATTGACAATGTAAAGCGAACATAATAACAAATGAACAGTGGAGAGATATTATTGCTGATCATCAGGTAAGGGTATTGTCCAACCACCCCAGACACCCCATAGTGGAGCAAACTGTGTCATAGGGGGAGAACAACACCCCTATCCTTCGGTGTGACATCTTTTATAAAGAATGAATTAAAGTAATACAAGAGGTAGAGGAGGCAGTATAACACGTTAACCCTTATATCATTGTTGCTAAGAGTATATTAAGATAGTCATGCAGGGCACTTATGTGGGTAGGTAAGGTTCACTTGAGGGGATAGGAAGAAGGTGGGGGGGTGGAGGGCGGAAACATAATAGTCATGGTATGTTAGTTAATATGACAATGCATGGACTGGGTCAGGTCATACTGTACAGGTTATCAAAAGCTTGGGATATTTTATTACAACCTAACTCTGCTTTAAACTTTTCCACAACTTTATCCCTGACCTGTCTGATGTGTTCTTTGGCCTTCATGATGTTGTTTGTTCACTAAGGTTCTCTAACAAACCTCTGAGTGCTTCACAGAACAGCTGTATTAATACGGAGATTCAATTACACACAGGTGGACTCCACTAGACTTTAGTTAGGGGTATCAGAGTAAAGGGGGCTATTGGATACAAATGCATGCCACACTTTTCAGATATTTGTAAAAAAAAAATTGAAAACCATGTATCATTTTCAAATTATGAATAGATTAGATTTTTTGATTTTTTTTTTTAATTTGATATGTTTTATAACAGAAAGTAGAACATATTCTTTTTTTTTCAAAATTGTCGGTCTTTTTTTGTTTATATAACATAGTGAAAAACCCTGTGGTGATCAAATACCACCAAAAGAAAGCTCTTTTGATGTGAAAATTATCAAAATGTAATGTATGTCTTGTACAGTGTTGCATGACTGCATAATTGCTTGTTAAAATAGCACAGTGCTGACTAGCAAAAAATGCCATGAAGGGGTAAAGCCTTCTGGAGATCATGTGGTTAATGAGGACACTTGCTCCTGTGACAAAGGGCATTTCACCCATTTTGCCAAGATTTCTTCTCACTTCCTGAGGCGTACCATAGATACATTTCCCTCTGACCCTCTGAGTGTAGCCCAACACTTATACATACCTTCCTCATTGATCCACCAAGCTTCAATATGTGGCTCATTGAATATGTCCTCTTAGTGTGCATGCGAGCAGCACAGTGAGCATTCATTCAAAGCGAATTCATTCATTCAAAGTGAGCATTCATTCTTAAAGAGGAACTGCAGTCTACTCACATAAGTTGTAATAAAAACTGCCATTCTGAAGCTTCCCTTTGCATGTTATTTTATATATACTGTGACTGTACTTGCCAAATATGCTGCAGAAATCTCCCTCCAATGAGTCTGGCTGTATCCATTTTAACTGTGGGCAGCTGAAGCTGCTGTCTGTTCACTTCCTGGATTTACACAGATGCACACCTCCAGCCCTGCAGCTTTCATTGGCCCTCTTATGACTCATCCACCCCTCCCTTCCTGGCAAACTCTCATGAGAGTGAGAGAGAAAGCTGTGCATGATGTCAAACGCCTAGGCTTTTTACCAGACAAGAAACAGGAAGTGGGCTGTATAAGGTATTTACTGGCAGAAAAAACGTTTTAGTATCCAAAGTTAAAACAACAAGGGCAGAAGATTTAATAAATGGAAAGATGAAAAAATGACTGAAGTTCCACTTTAAGGAGGCCATCATGAGAATGAATTACTGTGCAGGGCCGGGTCACAATGGTGTAGCGGAGTATATGAACCTAATCCCAAGATTTTCAGAGCGGTAGGTCCTGGTCTAAATGTCTTCTTTTGTTTCCTGCTGCAATTAAAGGTAGTTGAAGAATTCCAGGTATGGCTATATTATACATATTTACATTGGGTGAATGCCACTTGAAAATTTCACTTGCTTTAAACATTTAATTTTAAAATGAATGTCATTTCCAAACGAAAACCATCCACTGTCTGAAAATTTGTACGTTCAAGATATCCCGCTCCTTCAAATCTTTTCTTAATTGTGGTCGAAAACGAACAGAACCCACTAACGATTAGAAAATCTATACTTCTTTGGCTAGCATTATGCTAGAGTGGGTCACTGTCAGTAGGGATGCGGGGAGTAATCTGACTACTAAAAGGAAAAAGAATAGTTGGTTAATGACTGCTAACATACAGTAATTAAGTATGCATTGTGATGTCATAAAATTAACCATACATCTGATGATCGTTCCGCACTTTATAAGACACTAACCTGAATTTAAAAGGTAAGGGCAAAAAGGTCCTATTTTCTCAATGCTGTACACGTTAGAAGATTGCAGTATTGTTTAATTAAAATGTAATTATTGCTGACACTGGGCCAATTGGGAAATTGGCTTGAATAAAATAATTTTATGGTCATTAAAGGAAATGCGGGAAAAAAAATCTCACAGCATTAAAATTATTTTGCCTTTGTGGTAATTTATTAAAATCTGATTCAATAGCAGTGTTGGATGCTAATAATATATCTTTTTCAAAACATCAGGGATGTTTCCATTTAAATGAATGTTCTTTAACCCTTAGGTTACCAAAGGATTCAGTCTAGGTTCACATCTTTGCGGTTGATGCATTTTCATGCGCATTTTGCGGTACTCATGGACCTTCCCTTCCAGGGGGGTCGTTTGTTTGGACCGCAGCTTGACGAAATCATTAAGGATTTCACGGGGGGGAAGAGTCTTTTTCTTCCGGAACCCAAACGGCGGGACTTTCGCCGACGACAGGGCCCCTCTTTTTCTGGGCAGAAAACATTTTTTCGTGCCTCCGGCACAGCCGGGGCGGGTTCCAAGTCCAGTAAGGCCCCGGCTGGGTCTGGTAAGAGAACCTGGCAACGGAAACTCGGTAAAGCGGAGGATAAGCCCTCCTCAGCGTGACGGGTTGCCCCCGCCAATCTCTCGGGTGGGGGGCCGGTTATTGGAGTTTGCGGACTGCTGGACAGCTCACATCTCCGATTGGTGGGTCCTGGATATGGTGTCCACCGGATACCGGATAGAGTTCAAAGCTCTGCCCCCAGACAGGTTCTTTCCCTCAAACCTGAGACTCCCGCAAGGGTGTCTGGAGGAGCTGTTAGGCGCGGTCCAGTCCCTTGCGGACATGGGCGTCGGGGTGCCAGTTCCACTGGAGGAGAGGTTCTGCGGTTTTTACTCAAACCTCTTTGTGGTGCCCAAAAAGGACGGGGTCAGGCCGATTCTGGACCTCAAAGCTCTGAACTGCTTTGTCAAAGCACAGAAGTTCAAGATGGAGTCCGTTCGCTCGGTCGTTGCCGCCCTGCATCAAGGGGAATTCTTGGCATACCTGGACATCAGGGACGCCTATCTGCACGTTCCCATCTGCCAAAAACACCAGCGTTTTCTGCGCTTCACAGTGGGAGACCTGCACTACCAGTTTGTGGCCCTACCTTTCGGTCTGGCCTCGGCTCCCAGGGTGTTCACCAAGGTGTTGGCACCGGTCCTAGCACTGCTAAGACAGAGAGGTATTGCAGTGGTAGCGTACCTCGACGACCTGCTCTTGAGGGCGGAGTCGGCAGTGTCCTTGGAGGAGGACGTGAAAATCACGGCCTCTACACTAAGGGACTTCGGTTGGCTCATCAACCTGCAAAAGTCCTCGCTAGCCCCCTCATGTCGCCTGGAGTACCTTGGTCTGATTCTAGACACGGTGCAGGCGAAGGTGTTCTTGCCTCCCGACAAGCTATCGGGGCTGCAAGCGGCGGTTCGGACCCTACTGTCACGCCGGAGGTCCTCCCTAAGGTTCTGCATGCGGATGTTGGGTCTCATGGTTTCGTCCTTACGAGGCGATACCTTACGCCCAGAGTCACACTCGGCTCCTGCAGAAGGCGATTCTGTCACAGTGGGACAAATCTCCCTTATCCCTGGACAGACTGATCCGTTTGGACCACCAGACCAGGGGATCACTGACTTGGTGGCTCCAGGCTCCAGCACTGACTCTGGGGAAATCCTTTCTTCCCCTCAACTGGTCGATAATAACGACGGATGCCAGCCTGACGGGCTGGGGAGGGGTGTTGGGTCAGTTGTCTGCTCAGGGCCGTTGGTCAGCTCAGGAAGCTCGACTTCCGATAAATGTGTTGGAACTGAGCGATCAGGCTTTGCTTGTCCCGTTTGTCGACGAGGCTGCATGGCCTCCCTGTCCGGGTTCAGTCGGACAATGGCACAGCTGTGGCATATGTGAACCATCAAGGAGGGACAAGAAGTTCCGCGGCAGCTGCAGAGGCTGCTCTGATTCTCCGCTGGGCGGAACAACACGTTACGGCGCTCTCCGCAATTTACATTCCGGGAGTGGAGAACTGGCAGGCGGACTTTCTCAGTCGCCAGACACTGGACCAGGGGAAATGGTCCCTGCATCCGGAGGTGTTTTGCCAGATTTGCTGCAAGTGGGGCACACCAGAGGTAGACCTCATGGCGTCCAGGTTCAATCACAAGGTCAAGACCTTCGTGTGCAGAACAAGAGATCCGTTGGCGGTCGCCACGGACGCGCTCGTGGCTCCTTGGGGTCGGTATCGGTTAATATACCTCTTCCCTCCCCTGAAGCTGTTGCCTCGGGTTCTGCGCAGGATAGCTGCGGAGGGTATTCCGACGATCCTGGTCGCTCCCGATTGGCCTCGGCGCACTTGGTACGCCGATCTGGTTCGGATGGTGGCGGACGCTCCTTGGCCCTGCTTTACCCTCGCTGGCTTTGACGGCTTGGCTATTGAGGCCCAGGTATTAAGGGATCGGGGAGTTGCTGACTCTGTAATCCCTACTATGCTTAAGGCACGTAAGTGCACTTCGCGCAAAATTTATCACAGGACCTGGAAGGCCTATATTGCATGGTGTGAAGCGGGGGTTTGGAACCCTCGCTCTTATTTGGTGTCCAGGGTGCTGACTTTTCTGCAACAGGGACTGGACAAGAGCCTGGCATTGAGTACGCTCAAGGGCCAGATTTCGACCTTAGCGGTCCTTTTTCAGAGACCTTTGGCTTCCCATTCGCTGATCCGCACATTTGTACAGGGTGTACGTCATGTGGCTCCCCAGTTTCAGCCGCCTCTGGCGCCGTGGGATTTGAATCTGGTGCTCTCTGTTTTACAGAAACCACCGTATGAGAAGATTAGGGACATTCCCTTGTCCCTTTTGTCACAGAAGGTTGCCTTCTTAGTGGCTGTCACATCCGTGCGGCGGGTGTCGGAATTGGCTGCCTTGTCCTGCAAAGTCCCCGTACTTGATTCTTCATAATGACAAGGCGGTGTTGCGACTTCCACCTTCTTTCCTTCCGAAGGTGGTCTCTTCTTTTCATTTGAATGAGGATATTGTCCTTCCTTCATTATGTCCTCACCCAAAACATCCTAAGGAATTTGATTTACTCTTTGGATGTGGTGAGGGCCCTGCGGGTTTATTTGAGTGCTACAGCTTCCTTTCGGAAGTCTGACTCGTTGCTTGTGTTACCCGGGGGCTCCAAAAAGGGTTCGGCAGCCTCGCCGGCTACCATTTCCCGTTGGATTAGACAGACCGTGACCCATGCGTATGAGCTTCGGGGCAAGGTTCCCCCTTTTCCGGTCACGGCTCATTCCACCAGGTCGGTCAGTACCTCCTGGGCGTTCAGGCACCAGGCTTGGGTGTCTCAGGTGTGCAAAGCGGCCACTTGGGCCTCAGTGCACACGTTTACTAAGTTTTACAAAGTTGATGTTTCAGCATCTGCGGATGCTGCTTTTGGCCGCAAAGTTTTGCGAGCAGCGGTGTGAGTGCGTCTGGCGCTCCCTGAGAGGGTTCTGTTGGGTACAGTTGTTGTTGTTTGCCCACCCCTCTAGTTTTTGGCACTGCTTTGGGACGTCCCCACGTGTCAATTAAGAAGAGCTGCGTCTGTCAGTGAACGTAAGAGAAAAAGGGATTTTATTATAACTTACCGTAAAATCCTTTTCTCTGAGTTCACTGACAGACGCAGCTCCCACCCCTCTGGTTTTGTTGCACTGCTTGTGACAAACTGAATGCTATTGGCCAGCAGGGGGTTTTATAGGCTCAGATTAGGACGGCCCCTATGGGAGGGGCCAGCCTATCGCTGATGCTTTTGCATCTGTTTTGCCTAGTCACTCCTGATAGGACGACATAAAACCCACGTGTCAATTAAGAAGAGCTGCGTCTGTCAGTGAACTCAGAGAAAAGGATTTTACGGTAAGTTATTATAAAATCCCTTTTTCTTACTTTTTGCTAAAATACAAATCCAAAAAAAATATATAAAAAAACAAATGTATTCATCGGTTTTGGCCAATTTATATTCTTCCTCATATTTTTGGTAAAAAAAAAATCACAATCGGTGTTTATTGATTGGTTTGCACAAAAGTTGCCATGTTTACAAACCATGAGAATTAATTTCTGGCGTTTTTACTAGTAATGTTGGCGATTTTTATCGGGACTTTCATATTGGGGCTGACATGTCGGACATTTTTGATACTCCTTTTGGGACTAATGATATTTATACAGCGATCAGAAAATTAAATATTCACTGATTACTGTATAAATGTCATTGGCAGTGAAGCAATTAACCTGCAGGGGGAGATCTAGGGGTTAACTGTGTTCCCTAGGCGTGTTCTAACTGTGAGGGGGCTGGGCTACCATGGGCATAAGAGATCTAACTAATCCCAGTGACAGGGATCAGTAGATCTTACATGCCCACTGACAGAGCGGGGAACCAACGTGTTTACATCGCCAGTTCCCCATTCTTTCTCTCTGGCAGGTCATCACGGCTCGCCGGCGAACATTGGGTCCGCCCGAGCCACAGGCACACTCCTGCAGAGTGCGGCGGGCATGAGAGCGCGCCGCCGCGGCTTGCTCCCACCCGCTAACTGCACACGCGTGGATTGCCATTATGTACGGCGATTCGCGAAATGGAGCCACACTGCCGCCTTATATATACAGTATGCGGTGGGCAAGTGGTTAAACACGCTGTATTTAGCTGGTTGCTAAGGAGCAGGCCGGAAACTGGCCGCTGCTTCCTTATCAACCGATGAGTCATCAGCTGTCTGTGACAGCTGAATGTAAAGAAAAGAATTGCGGTAAAAAAAAAATTCAGGAAACAAATAGGGTGGGTGGCCCTTCGGGTCTGGTATGGATTTGGAGGGAAACTCCATGCCCCC
>BLSH010089188.1:194967-206794 GCA_018402905.1 Glandirana rugosa | reverse complement strand
CTTGTATCTCATGCGTAAAAAAAGGGAATGTATGACAGTAGTCTCGTCATGTCGTAGTAATACCCCCCCCCCCCCCTCCTGAACCATACCATCCAAAAGCACCTTGTCCAAGGGTCTCTTCCCCACAACCCTGGTTCGCGGTTGTGGGGGTCTGCAGGCGACAGTTGAAAACAAGTGTAAAAAAAAATCCCTAATCACCCCTCCAGAGTTGTACAGTGTTAAAAAAAAATGAAAAAAAGAAAAGTAAAACATGTTACAAAATGTAAAAAAAGTTTTAAAATTGAATAAAAAATGATTACATTTTTTTAAACCTACTGTCACCAGTCGGTGTCCCTGATCACTGCCATATTAGTCATATAATGATGCTGTACTGCTCTGATGACAGTATGTAAGGGAAAAAAATGCGTACTCTATGTTCGCAGGCACCCGCCAATCATCCTGCAGGGACAATGAATGGCGGTCTACCTATATAAACAAGCCAGATCGCCATTCTGACAGGAGGGAAGGCATGGATCCTTTGTCTCTGCAAAGCAGGGACTAGGATACATGTCTACGCCTAGTAAAAGCACCTCCCACACTGTACTAAAACATAGGCTAGGCACACAGTTAACCCTTTGATCACCCCTGATGTTATCTCCTTCCCTGCCAGTGTCATTCATACAATGACAGTGCATACATTTTAGCATTGATCACTATATTAGTGTCACGGTTTCCCAAAAAGTGTCACTTAGTGTTTGAAATGTCCACCAAAATATTGCAGTCCCGCTATAAGTTGCTGCTCGCCACCATTACTAGTAAAAAATAAAAATGAATACTCGTATACTCGACAAACTACGGTACTTAAAAATTTCCATAGGCAACGCTTTAAAAATTCTTAGTCTAGTGCTAGAATTATTGCTCTCGCTCATACAATTACGGTGATACCTAGTTTGAACCCGGTTTACATTTGCGGGTGCGACATACGCTTCTGCATGTGAGCATGGAGGGATGGGGCGCTTCAAAATTTTTTATTTTTAGACTGTCCCTTTTTTTAAATAAAATGTTTATCACTTTTATTGCTGTAACAAGGATTATTAACATCCCTTGTGACAGCAATAGTCATGTGTCAAGTATTTTTTTGGAGGGATCGGGGGTCTATAAGACCCCAAATCCCTCTGTGACACTTAAAAGCATTTAAAACACCACGTTTAGCTGGTTTGAATACTGCTATTTTTTAATCTGGCACCTTTAAGGCTCCAGTAAACTGGAAGTGATGTCATGACATTGCTTCCGGGTTACTAGATCCGAGACCCAATCAAGGCTGTTTTCTTGTTTGTTCGGGTCTCTGGCCAGCCATTGGACGCGCCGGCTAGTCGCTCGGGCTTCTCGGTGTGACGGGAGAGCATGGGCAAACCACGGAAGGCAGCTGAAGGGGGGGGCGCCCCTTCCCGCTGCTTGTAATAACAGCCGAGAGGCTGATTAGCAACATAGGTTATTACAAGAAATCCAACCGTTGGCTCTAAAAAAAACAGTACCGGGGTGATGCCTGCATCTGCAGGCATCACCCGGTACAACCACTTGAGCAGAAGGCCGCATATATGCATTACATTAACGTGAAGGGATTGATGAACCATAACCATGAACCGTAATCAAACATATTAGATAAAATATCCAAATACCATGAACAGAGTACAGTAGGTCGTGGTGGTCAGATCTTAGTTTGCTCTATTTGGATCAGGTAGTAAGTGAATTTTAAGTGTTTGCTATGGGATATTGAGCTTTACACAGATATTGCTGTATGCATTGTAAGCTCAGTAGAGCTGTGCATTGAGTAACAGCGAGCCTTTCGTTCTGTGTGAAGTAGCAAATTTGTGCCAGCCTTCACCACTGCTTAATAGTCACCCATTTCCAAGCTCTGTGCCAGGTTGACTGTACATAGTATATGTGAGTGCCAAAAAGGAGAGCTCAGCAACATGTTCTTGCTACACACCAAGCTCTTCCTGTCTTTAAGCTTTCAAAGCTATAAACATTTCAGCACAGAAGGTGAGGAACAGCAGCTATTGGAAAATGAACCTCCCCCTCAATCTTCAACTGTACAGCGTATATGTAAGCTCACAGCTTTATGTAAGAAGAATCATCCAGATGGTTGATAGATGCAGTCATATTATGCGGTCATCCATCGTTCCAGGAAGAGGCTCACATTACTCTGGAGGATGTATAGTCCAGTATGCAAGTTACTGAGTCCAAAAGAATCTCCTTGCAACCTTTATTCTTGTTCAGGTGTTCCACTCTAACTTCCTGCCCATACCTTCAACAGCATTATCAGCATCTGGCAGCAACGCCTAATCAGATGTTCGCATCACAGAGACACAATTCACCCATTAAAAAGCTAAACACACTTCTACTTTCATGTTCTAAGAATGAAACCATAGAATGTAAAACACCACTTTTTGGCTTTAACCAGTATCACTATTTCAGCTTCATCAGGAAAACATTTCCAATTGATGCAAGTTTTTTCTTTGGTATCTTGTAACTTCCATAATTATTGGGGTGGACTAAGGCACGTGTCCGGATCGCTTTTCAGAGTCAATTGACAGGTGGCGCCTGTTTTAAAGCAGAGCTCCACCCAAAAGGGCCACACCCACATTTGGCACCTTTCAGGGTGGAGGGGGGAGCGGGTACCTGGTTTTGACAGGTAACCCCTCCCACTTCCGGCTGACTTTGCCACGGCAAACTCATCTGGATGTTTTGCCCTCCTCCTCCTTCCCCCGTCACTGGGTCATTCACAAAGCACAGCGCGCTTCGCGCATGCGCAGTAGGGGTCCAGCTGTGGGGCCACAAGGCTTCACTGCCGGTTTCCCTTACCCGAGATGGTGGCAGCAGCACCCGAGAGCCGATTTGCTGGATTTGTGGACAGGTAAATATCCTAATATCACGAGTCAGCAGTTACAGCATTAGTAGCTGCTGACTTTTAATTGTTTTCTAAAGGAGCTTGGAACTTCCCGGTTAGCCTGAATGGGTCACGTTTACCGATCGCAACATGTTGGGTAGTTTTTACCACCCTCCCAACCACACCTCTTAGAGTACATTAAGAGGTTCCTTTGACCTCCTCCTAAACTGTATCTACTTCAAGCTGCTTTTCCATTGACTTGTATGAGACTGTATTGAAGTGAACAGATATTTACATACACAAGCCGTTTCTCTATGTGCTTTGAAATGAATTCGGTTTAGTTTGAGTTCTGTCTGCACTTTTCTTATCATTCCTACAGATCAATGTACATGCATATAAACTGTGGACCTACCGTAGATAACAGTAAAATGTTTGCTTTGTGCCGCATCTAAATAAAATGAACATTTAGTTGAGGCATCTATCCTCATTGACTCTATAGTCCTTATTTACTATGTTCCTCTCACAGATGGGCCCATGCCTAGGAAAGTGTCAGAAACTGGTAAAAAATGCACCAAGCTGCAAATGGTGGCTGAACACGTTTTCTTCCATCATCCATTTATATGAGATTTTACAAAATCAAGGAGGTGTGTGCTCTTGCAGTAGCCAGAGATCAAAAGTTGTGATCAGAATATACAAAGCATTGGTTAATGCAGCTCTGAATTCATTAATAAATAGTTAAATGTATTTTCTCTCACGTTCATTGACAGACGCAGCCTCTATTCATGACACTTGGGTTATGTACCTTTTACTAGGAGTAGACTAGGCAGAACGAAAGTTCAGAAAGCAAAGCTGGCCCCTCCCAGGGGGCCGTCCTCACTCGGCACATAACCCCTCAGCCCTGCATAGCATATCAGTTTTCTTCTGCCTAGTGCAAGGAGTTAGACCTGGTTCCCTGCTGGGAACTGCGGTTCCCCTAAAGTTTTTTCTTTTATTCTTTTTGCGCAAACCTTCTGATGAAGACTGCAATCATGTAGCTGGCTGGGGACCACGCGGATATTCATAGGTCCTGCCATCTCCCCAGCACGGCCGACGGATGCGAGCCACCCCTAGCACTAGCACCGGTGGGTTAAACGCCCCACCTGCTTACCCAGTGCCCGGGCTATGGCCTGCTCCAGGGGTCGCTTGGCCTGCAGCATCCCTCCCCACCTGGGGGGAGGAAGGTCTGCACCGGGTGGCTACCCGCTACGCCCGTCTGGATGGGTGAGTGACACCCCCCTCCGTCCCAGCGTCCTAGCGGTGCCCATTCCGGTGGGGGGGTACAGGTCCACTGGTCCCTGTCATGCCTTTTTCTCGCCCGCGTGCTTAGCCACTAACCGCCACTATGCCGCTCGCCTGTTCTGTGTTCGGGCCGCTACGTTCGTATGCCATGCTGTGTCCACCGTCATTTTGGCAACTTCGGCCACCATTTTGCCGGGGCCGCGGCCCTTTTGGAGGTGTTTTGGCCTCTTGTGTTTGTCGGCGGCCATTTTTGGTTGGTCTCCCTGTATGGGAATTTTCCATGTGCTTTTGGCGCTATTCCTTTCTCCGGGAACGCAGCGGCAGACTTGTCAGCAGCGGTGGCATTGGCGACAGGGCGGCCTCTTTTCACACACAGGGTTCTGCAAGTATTGCTGGTTTCTCTCCCTGGGGTACAGGAGCGGCGGTGCTGGGTCCTACTGGGCAGTCCTGAGGCTCTGCAGGGGGTATGGCTGGTAGGCCTCATAAGTGACCTTGCGGTGGCGCAATGGCGGCTGAACCGGCAGTTGCTTCTCCGGAGGGGTCCATGGAGGCACAGGCCGCGCTGGGACCTCTGGTTCCCCTGGACCAATTAACCTCTATCCTGGAAGAGTTTTTCGCCTGGGGGGAATCGGACCGGTGTAGGGGGGACCCCAAAAAGCGTCCCCCTCCCCCGCTACCCTCTGAGGAGGACTCAGAGCCGGAAGGGGACTCAGGGGTCACTGGGACCCCCGTGGAACTCTCAGATGGAGAGCTGGAGCCTTCGGATGGGGAAGAGGACCAGGGGGCCTCGGTGGCACGCAAAAAGGCACTGGTGGGCATCCTGGTCGCGGCCGTACGTAATTCACTGCACCTGGATGAGGCTGGAGAAGCACAGGCGTCTGCCTATACATTTGGGTCCAAGAAGCCCTCTTGTGCTCCTAAGGTGTTTCCCTACCTCCAGTATTTTGACCAGTATGTGTATAAGAAATGGCAACGTCCGCTAAATTCCTTTACCCTGCCAAAACATTTTTCTGTGCGCTATCCCTTTGAGGACAGCCTGTTACAGAAATGGGTCACCCCCGTGGTGGATCCGCCAGTGGCCCGCCTGAACATGGTGACGACTATTCCCTTGGAGGGGTCTCCCTCTTTCAGGAACCCGGCCGATAGGCGTACGGACGCAGTGTCCAAGGCACTCTTTCTGGTGGCAGGGGCAGCCATGCGACCGGCCTTGGCGTCAGTCATGGTATCTCAGTCGCTTACGGAGTGTGCGATGGAGTGGAGTGAGGCTCGGGGCGGCGTAGATTCGCTTGAATCTGTGCAGAGAGCAGACCACCTGGTGCAGGGGCTTCGTTACCTCTGCGAAGCAGCTCTGGACTTGGTACCGATGTTGTCAAAAATGTCGGTTTTTGCAATCATTATTAGACGTCTGCTGTGGCTGCGACACTAGTCGGGTGACCACTCGTCCAAGAAGGGCCTCACGGATCTTCCCTTTCAGGGTGGTTGGCTCTTTGGGCCACAATTGGATGAAATCATTAAGGATTTCACCGGGGGCAAGAGTATGTTTCTTCCGGAGCCCAAGTGGCGTGACCAGCGCCGCAAGCAGGGGCCTCAGCCCTCTGGGCAGAAACATTTTTTTGTGCGCCCGGTCAGGCGGGCAGGAACTCCCGGCCCGGCAAGTCTGCCTCTGGCTCTGGTAAGCGTCCCTGGCAACGCAAGCCCGAAAAGTCGGAGGATAAGTCCTCCTCTGCATGATGGGTTGCCCCTGCCCGTCTCTCGTGTGTGGGGGGGGGCGTCTTCTGGGGTTCGTGGGCCGCTCGCATCTCCGACCGGTGGGTGTGGGAGGTGGTGTCCTCTGGGTACAAGATGGAGTTCAGCACTCGGCCCCTGGACAGGTTCTTCCCGTCCAATTTAAGGCTCCCTCCGGAGGGGCGGCTAGCTCTGGGCTGTGCGGTCGATGTCCAGTGATTGTGCCAGTTCCTCCAGCGGAGAGATTCCGCGGCTTCTACTCTAACCTCTTTGTGGTGCCAAAGAAGGGGGGGGTTCAGGCCGGTTCTGGACTTAAAAGCGCTCAATCACTTTGTGAAGACGCGCAAATTCAGGATGGAGTCAGTCCGTTCTGTCTTGGCCACCCTGCACCAGGGGGATTGGCTGGCATCCCTGGACATCAAGGGCCCATATATGCATGTTCTCATTTGTGTCCGGCACCAGCGCTTCCTGCGCTTTGCTGTAGGGGACCTTCATTACCAGTTTGTGGCTCTCCCCTTCGGCCTGGCCTCAGCTCCGCGGGTCTTCACCAAGTTGCTGGCCCCGGTGCTGGCTCTGCTGAGACAGAGGGGCATTGCTGTGGTAGCCTACCTGGACTATCTTCTCCTGCGAGCGGAGTCGGCTCCAGCTCTGGAGGACAATGTTGCTATCACTCTGACCTCGCTGAGGGACTTCGGTTGGCTAATCAGCCTGCAGAAATCGGCATTAACCCCATCCTGTCGCCTCGAATATCTGGGTCTGACATTGGACACAGTGCAGGCGAAGGTATCCCTACCTCTGGACAAGTTGCTGACGCTGCAAGCAGCAGTGCGAACCCTGGTAGTCCTCCTTACGTTTCTGCATGCGGGTGTTGGGGCACATGGTCTCGACCTTCGATGCGATACCGTACACCCAGAGTCGCACTCGGCTCCTGCAGCGAGGGATACTACTGCAGTGGGACAGATCTCCTTCGTCTCTGGATCAACTAATCCGACTGGATCATCAGACCAGGGGGTCGTTGACTTGGTGGCTTCGGGCCCCGGCAATGACCATGGGGAAGTCGTTCCTTCCCCTGGAGTGGTCAATAGTCATGACGGACGCCAGCCTATTGGGCTGGGGAGGTGTCCTGGGGCACCTGTCAGCCCAGGGCAGTTGGTTGGCTCAAGAGTCGCAACTTCCGATCAATGTGTTGGAACTGAGGGCGATCAGGCTCTCTCTCCCACTGGTCGGCAAGGCTGCATGGCCTCCCAGTTCAGGTTCAGTCGGACAACGCCACGGCGGTGGTGTACGTGAACCATCAAAGCGGAACGAGAAGCTCGGCGGCAGCTGCAGAGGCAGCCCTCATTCTAAAGTTGGCAGAGCACTCTCCGCCATCTACATTCCGGGTGTAGAAAATTGGAAGGCGGACTTCCTCAGTCGCCAGAAGCTGGACCAAGGAGAGTGGTCCTTGCATCCGGAGGTGTTTCGCCAGATTTGCGAAAGGTGGGGCACGCCAGATGTAGATCTCCTGGTGTCCAGATTCAATCACAAGGTGAAGACCTTTGTGTGCAGGTCATCGGACCCGTTAGCAGCAGCCACGGACGCCCTGGTGGCCCCATGGTCCTGGTACAGGCTTCTGTACGTCTTTCCTCCTCTCAAGCTTCTACCGCGGTTGTTGCGCAGGATAGAAGTGGAGGGAATCCCGACAATCCTGGTGGCCCCGGATTGGCCTCGGCGTCCTTGGTATGCCGCCGTGGTGAGGATGGTAACAGACGTTCCCTGGCGACTCCCGCTTTGCGAAGATCTTCTGTCGCAGGGTCCCATCCTGCACCCTGCTTTACCGTCGCTGGCTTTGACGGCATGGCGATTGAGTCCCAGGTACTGAGGGACAGGGGGGTCTCTGAATCAGTGATCCCCACCATGCTTAAGGCACGCAAGTGTATCATCGCACCAGGAAAGCCTATATTGCTTGGTGCGAGGCGGGGGGTTGGAACCCCCGTTCTTTTGCAGTTGCTCGGGTGCTTGCCTTTCTTCAACAAGGCCTGGACCAAAAGTTGGCTTTGAGCACCCTCAAGGGCCAGATATCCTCTATTCTGTTTCAGCGTCCTTTAGCGACGCATTCTTTGATCCGTACATTTGTACAGCGTGTACGTCATGTGGCTCCTCCGGTACGGTCGCCCCTGGCGCCGTGGGATCTGAACTTGGTACTTTCTGTACTGCAGAAGCCACCCTATGAGAAGATCAGGGATATTCCCTTACAGTTGCTGTCTCAGAAGGTCGCCTTCTTGGTGGCTATCACATCCGCTTGGCGGGTGTCTGAATTGGCAGCTTTGTCGTGTAGGTCCCCTTATTTGGTCCTACATAAGGATAAGGCGGTGCTGAGTCCGTCTCCTTCATTCCTTCTGAAGGTAGTCTCCTCTTTTCACATTAATGAGGACATTGTCCTCCCTTCCTTGTGTCCGCACCCGTCTCACCCTAAGGAGATTGCTCTGCATTCCTTGGATGTGGTGAGAGCATTGCGGGTGTATTTGGCAGCTATGGCTCCTTTTAGGAAGTCGGATGCTCTGTTTGTGCTGACGGATGGGCCGCGCACAGGGTTTGCGGCTTCGTCGGCCACTGTTCCACGTTGGATCAGACATACCGTGACCCGTGCGTATACTGTTCGGGGCCAAGTCCCCCCTTTTTCCAGTCAAGGCTCATTCCACCAGGGCAATTAGCACTTCCTGGGCGTTTAGACACCAAGCTTCGGTGTCTCAGGTGTGCAAGGAGGCTACTTGGGCCTCGGTGCACACTTTTGTTAAGTTTTACAAAGTTGATGTGTCAGCATCTGCGGATGCTGCTTTTGGCCAAAAAGTTTTGCAGGCAGCGGTGTAGGCGCGGCTGGCACCTCCCGAGATCTTTCTGTTGGGTACAGTTGTTATTGTTTACCCACCCCTCTTGTTTGACACTGCTTTGGGACGTCTCCACGTGTCATGAATAGAGGCTGCGTCTGTCAATGAACGTAAGAGAAAATATGATTTTATTAAGAACTTAACGTAAAATCCTTTTCTCTGAGTTCATTGACAGACGCAGCACCCACCCCTCGGTGTTGTGTTTGTACGGCTTGTTACGAACTGATGTGCTATGCAGGGCTGAGGGGTTTTGTGCTGAGTGAGGACGGCCCCCTGGGAGGGGCCAGCTTTGCTTTCTGAACTTTCGTTCTGCGTAGTCTACTCCTAGTAAAAGGTACATAACCCACGTGTCATGAATAGAGGCTGCGTCTGTCAATGAACTCAGAGAAAAGGATTTTACGGTAAGTTCATAATAAAGTCCTATTTTTAATGCAATCAGTGCTAGTACATGAAGTTTGACCTGACATCAGCAGCTTGCAGTTTACTCTACAGTCTGTACAGAAAAGTGCAAGGACTATGGAGAAGCAGCACATGGATCTATTCAAATGTGCTGCAGTGCAGTGTGCATGCTGATGGGAGGGGAGAGTAGACCGAGAGATGAGCTCATCGGTGTGCTGCTTCTTCTTTCCCTGTCCAGTTGCAGGGTGGGGTGGAACCTGTAAATGAAAGTGAAACTGCCGCAGAGAAACATCAGGTCCCCTCCCCTGTCATCTCAGGTTCGTACAGTAATGTATAGTAAATGCATTAAAACATCTTAATGGTTAGAAATGGTTGCATACAAAACACAAATTAGGCATTTGTAGTGTCTATACATTTCCACAAGATATAGAAGAATACATATGGATGTCTTCCCTGTCCCAGTCCACATTTTGTCCTTATGGGATAGTGGGAAATAGTACAACAAGGGAAAGATGTGGGGGTACAATGAGTAGTCCCTTCTTGAAAGTAAGGGGAAGAAGAGCTAGTAACATGTTGGGGCGTATAGATTTGGAAAGGAGGGTAAGAGAAAGAAAAGGATGTCTAGGAAAATTTACTTGCCTCGTGGTAGTTGCATGAGTCTGTTAATTGGGTCAAGGTTTAGATTCAGGTCAGACTAGAAGGCTCTGACGACTAGGCCTATGTCACCTCCCCCTGGTTCTGGAGATTTCATGGAAACTTCTAGAAGCTAGTGGGCAGGGGTATAGACAGAGACAGGCATCTGAATATTTATGGGAACCTGGATCTGGATGGTTGAGGTGCTGCTGTGTAGCCTGGGAGGGGGCCCTGGAGAAGGGGGGTTTTACCTCTGGGAAGGAGGAAAGCTGAAAGAGGGAGCTCCACTGCCCTGCATTCCACTGGGAAAGGACAGCCTGCATAGCCTGGAAAGGAATCGGCCCAGCAGAAGGCCTGAAAGCAGTTCTATCCATAGTTGCAGGACAAGGACATTGTGAGTACCTCTACACCTCCAGGTCCTATAAGGGAAAACTCTGCTAGATGCAAGTTCCTGGTAAGTCATCAGGGAGCAGTTTATTGCTTACCCAATCCCTTGCCTTGGGATCAAATATTGCAGCCAGACAGGCTGATCTTTTTCATTAGGGGAACAGAGAGCTCCTACAAGTTGGGATACCAGATTTATAGGAGGGGATTACTTTGCTAAAGATTTTCACTGTTTTGGAGGGAATACAGTCAAGTATGTGTTGTTGCTGTGTGCTAGAGAAAGAAGTTGTCCTCATTTTGTTGTTTTTTTGAGTCAGGTTGGGCATACCCTAACCCCTTTTTACCCTATCCAAGTTGAAATCCCTAATATATCCTAAAAACCAAGCCCTTGGACTGTTTGTGTCTGGATGCAAGTCGGAAAATGCAGACTATAGGGGGACCCAAAACTCAGTGGCTCCTTAGAGGGTAGTGCCACAGAAATATAGACTAGGAGAGGGAGTGTATGTAGAGGTTGTGAAGAGGAGGAAAAAAAAAACAGAAAGTTCCACCCTTCTATGAATGGAGCTCAGGGCATCGTACCCACAGCCAAGCAGCCTGGGTATTGGAAATCTAAAATTCTATATATAAAATCCAAAACATCCAGATATGAAAATGTTTGTCAGATTGGTCCTTCAAGCCTGCTGTGAGTTGCTCCACCAATTTGAGATCCTGGTATGTCATTAGTCCATGCTAGGTGTGTCTGTTTTTTCCACATAGATGGAAAACAACCCTTCGTAGCATTCAAAAGATTGTTCAGAAGAGAATTTTTGTGATCTGTGAGTATGAAAAGTGGATATGGCACTGCTTCAATATCTGTAGGGTACTGTGTAAACCAGTATATAGATCGTATGTACACAATGTGCAAAAAAAACTTGTACGGTGATTTGCAATTTGAAAAATTAGTGCTTATAAACAATTCTGCATGTAATATAAACAGTGATAAATGCTTTTTGATCAATGCTGCAAAACAATATTAAATATAAAGTGACCAGTGCTATAAAGCCCAGTGCAATTAAAAAGACAACAAAGTTCATATATAGTGACCAGTGCTCCAAATGCTAAATCCTTGGGTGATTTAAAGACAACCAAACATGTTACTACATCCTATTGCAGTATTCCAAAATACATACCGTATATACTCGGGTATAAGTCGAGTTTTTCAGCCCATTTTTTGTGCTCAAAAAGACCCCCCTCGACTTGTGATTAAACACATTGGTATGCAAAGAATGCTGAGAGAGGTGTCAGATTCTCAGCTTGATGTCGGCAGGTGGGCGGGACAAGCTGATCTCCATGAAGGGCTGCAGCTCTCATTCTCAGCATTCTTTGCATTCCAATGTGTTTAATCACACTTACACAGCACAGAACGGCTCTTAGAAGCAGCACAGCTCTGTTTAATGTGAAACAAAATGACCTTACTCATCCCTTATGTGTTCTGGCTACAGTATCTGTGTCCTGACATTAAAATCCCTGTGTCCTGCCATTAAAATCCCTGTGTCCTGCCATTAAAATCCCTGTGTCCTGGCATTAAAATCCCTGTGTCCTGGCATTAAAATCCCTGTGTCCTGGCATTAAAATCCCTGTGTTCTGGCATTAAAATCCCTGTGTCCTGGCCCCTAAAATTACGGTCCTGTGT
>BLSH010089188.1:173921-194699 GCA_018402905.1 Glandirana rugosa | reverse complement strand
TCTGCCTAGACACACAAAGGAGTCCGTCGGGTAGGGGGGGATGTCAATCTTGTGTGTCACTCCGTTGTGTAAATTGGGGAACTAGTGGGGATCACAATTGAGGAAGGGACGGTCACAGTCATGTGTTCTGGCTCCCTGTCCCTGTGTTCTGACTGCTGCATTTCACACCCTAGGCTTATACGCGGGTCAATACGTTTTCCCATATTTTTTGGGCAAAAGTAGGGGGGTCGACTTCTACACGGGTCGACTTATACACGAGTATATACGGTATGTCCATACAAAAAGTCCTTCTTATGGTGTCGCTGTGAAAATATTTCTGTTATTGTACTGACACTGGCAGGGAAGGAGTTAACACTAGGGGTGATCAAGGGGTTAAATGTGTTGCCTCACTGTGTGTTCTAACTGTAGGGGGGGATGGGCTGCCTGAGGAAACACACAGATCCGTCTTCCTGCATAGCAGAAAGACCGGATCTGTATGATCTCCCCTGTCAGAACGGAGATCTGCCTTGTTTACACAGGCAAATCCCTGTTCTGTCACTGCGAGGAGCGATCGGAGTGGCCAGCGGACATTGAGTCCCCCCCAACCCGCTGATTGGCTCCCCCCGCTGGCCAGTGGGACGCGCGCGCCCACAAAACCCATTTCCGCGACCGAACTACAGCTACGGCAATTCGCAGGAATGAACCGACCTGCCGCCGTAGAATGAAGGCGGCTGGTTGTCGAGTGGTTAAATATGACATTACATCATCTAGTGTAGTAACTGATCTCCACGGAAGTGCCACCATCATGTGAGCAAACCAAACACACAAGCCTCTAACCAGATGCTGTGGATCATCTAATTAAAAATGGTCAGTAACTCTTTGTATCTGTATCACTCTAAATATGTCAGGCAGTCTAAAGCACGGCTCCTCCGAGAACACCATCAGAAGGGGCAAACAGACAAACATCTGATGTGGGCCATAGTGTAGCATTTTAAAAGCTTTTATTGTAGTATAATATCCACTTCAATACCAAGGACGTCATATGACGTCCTTGACTTTGAGTGGCGATATCTGAATGGTGCCTTCAGCTACAGGCACCATTCAGATACCGTTGTTTAGTGCCGGCAATTCTGCACAAGATAAAAGTGGTCTCAGTGGCAGATTCGCCGCAAGATCACTTTTATTGGTGGAGGGAGAGGTGCTCCCCCTCCCCCCATTTTCCTGTCATCTCCGCCACTTATCGGACCATCGGCAGCGTTCCCGCCCTGCACAGGAACCCGAGTGAGCAGAAGATGCTGCCCACTCGGCTCCATAACATTGCAGGGCGGAAGCGGCGTGACAAATCATTTCCGCCCAATGCTCTTAAAGGGCCCATTTTTATTTTTTAACTGTCATTTTTTTTTTATTTATTTTTTTTGCATTTAACTGTAAATATGAGATCTGAGGTGTTTTTGAACCCAGATCTCATATTTAAGTGTTACTGGTATGTATTTTTCTATTACAAGTAATGTTTACATTTCTTGTAATAGGAATAAAAGTAATCAAAAATTATTTTTTTTTAAAAGAACGGTGTAAAATTAAAAAAATAAAAAGTAAAATAAATAAGAAAAAAAAAATTTAAAGCGCCCCGTCCTTGTGAAAACAGTGTTCAAACCACACATGTGAGGTATCGTCACGATCGTTAGAGCGAGAGCAATAATTTTAGCACTAGATCTCCTCTGTAACTCAAAACTGGTAACCTGTAGAAATGTTTAAACGTCCCAATGGAGATTTTTAGGTTGCAAAGTTTGTCGCCACTCTGCGAGCGGGTGCAATTTCAACGCATGACATGTTGGGTATCAATTTACTCGGCGTAACATTATCTTTCACAATATGGAAAAAATTGGGCTAACTTTACTGTTGTCTTATTTTTTCACTCAAAAAATATTTTTAAAAAATCGCGCTTGTAAGACCGCTGCGTACATACGGTGCGACATAAAGTTTTGCAACGACCGCCATTTTATTTTCTAGGGTGTTAGAAAAAAATATATAATGTTTGGGGGGGGGTTTAAGTAATTTTATAGCAAAAAAATGGTTTTAACTTGTAGACACCAAGTCCAGAAAATAGGCCTGGTATTAAAGTGGTTAAAAACATGCTTGCATAAAGAGGAAGTAAACTCTCCCACTCCGATGCTTCTTTTTATTTAGTCCAGTAGATTAAGTTATTATCAAACTATAGCCATTATAATTCAGCCCAAATCGCATATTACTTACTTTTTTAAGAAACGTTAAAAGATCATGTTTCCAGGGGTAAACAAAAAATCTGGTAAAAATTTTTAAGTCTACATTTAAAAGGGAAATTGGCCTATAGCTAGGGCAAAGTTGTGAGTCTTAACCCTCCTTGACCGCTATTTGTGCCTGTACAGTGTCTCTTGTTTACGCATGGTCTTGTAGGATGGAGTTATAAGCTGTCACCAATGGAGTAGCCAGTGTATCTTGAAATGATTTATATAAGGACAACGTGAATCCATCTGGGCCCAAGGGTTTCCTGGATTTCATATTTTTAAGGTCAAGATTGAATTCTTCCCTAGAAATGGGTTGCTCTAGTTCCTGAAAAGCCTCCTCTGGCAGATGTGGCATACCTGAATCCCGTAAATACTGGGAAATAGCAGAATGTGTCTGAGAGGAAGATATCTGGGAATCGGAGAATGCCTAGTTATATAATTTGGAATAGTAGGATTTACTTTTATTAACTGGACTGCATGACAAAGTTCAGTGATGCAAGTCAGTGAATATCAATGTGTTTACAAATGTTTTTGCATTTATCAAATTATCGAGAGGCTGAGTAATAATTAGGCTGCTCTTTAATGGGTTATTAAATTATCCTGCACAAGCAGCACACAAACGAAAACCGTATAATCTATAAAAAAGTATATTCTGGAAATGTGGTAGTTGGAGTTTTTATCACTGCGACAAAATTATCACTGTATGTGCAGATCGAACATTCATAATGAAGCAATGTTCCCTTAGCTTTCAAAGTCTTAAATATATCTTGCTTAGTTTTGTTTATGTGCAATACACTTGGTGGGAAAATGAATAGATGATAGTTAAAAGTATTTAACCTTTCATTTTTTTTGAAAAGAGCAGTGATGTGCAGTAACTAATAGCAAACAATAGTTAGGCCAGTTTCAGCACTGTATCTAGGCATATCATTTCCTGATGGGCTACTGAAAGTTGCATGCTTCTCCTTTTTCGCAACTTGAAAGATCATATATGCTATGAAAATAGTTTACACATGTTTATATGACCCTTTCAGAAGCCTTTCAGAACTGAGGATTATTGGAACCCCATTTGTATTCTTTGCCATACATACCTGCCTTGCTGCCATAGCATTCCATTAGAGTCTTCCTTGTGGTTACTGTACTGTGATGGGAAGCACAAGGGCAGCAGAAGTCTAGATTAGTTTAGAACTTGAGTTGCGTATATTTCTGTATCTTGTGATCATTTTTGATATGGATGGGACTTTATTTACATATCATTATGCCTGTGGCACTCATGAGTGATGATACCCTTTTATTAAAGCCTCACCCATTATATCATGTCAAAAAGTTAATGGAGGAGTTATACAGCCTGCTTTATACGACTACATAGTTAGTCAGGCACAAGTCCAACAAGTTCAGTCAATAGAAAAAAATAGGCAGCCAGTAGATTAGCAATGATCGTTTTTTCAGATATGTATACCGTAGTTTGTAGACTATAACTTTCACATAGACTAAATAATATACTGTGATTTTGTTTTTTTACCAAAGAAATGTAGCAAAATACATTTTGGCCTAAATCTATGAAGAAAGACTATTCGTTTGCAAAATTTTATAACAGAAATGAAGAAGAATGTGGTTTTTTTCACCAAAAGATAGCTCTATCTGTCTCAAAAAATGTTTAAAATTAAATTTGGGTACAGTGTTGCATGACTGAGTAGTTGTTATTCAGAGTGTGACAGCACTGAAAATTTACCTGGGCAGAAAGGTGTAAAAGTGTCCTGTATTGAAGTGGTTATTGAGACACCAGGGGTATAAAAGACCGCATGTCCACTCTGCTCCCTCCCCTCTCCGGGAGTGTTTGGAAGCAATCGGGCAGGCATGAAATGGCCCTGTAATTTATTTTTCATGATATTGATTCTTACTGCCTCCTTGTATTGTTCTCTGTGAGCTTCTGTACCTTTCCTCCCCCCCCCCCCCCCCTTCATGTTTCTTTTAAAAGAGCAGTGCACGTTAGTTGCAGTCATGTATACTGCTGTGTGCACATTACTAATCTTATAATCTATACTGCTTAGTCAATCTCAGAAATGGGAGAGGATGGCTACGCTCTTATGGTGGGACAATGGAGAGTCAACATCTCCTAACATAAAGCTGGATTACAGCAGCAAAAAAAAAAGGGGGGTGGAGATCTGGAGGAGCCTGAGAGCAAGAGAAGTTACTTTTCTGAGTGAAGAATAAATTATTGAATAAAATATACAGTATCTCACAAAAGTGAGTACACCCCTTACATTTTTGTAAATATTTTATTATATCTTTTAATATGGCAACACTGAAGAAATGACACTTTGCTACAATGTAAGGTAGTGAGTGTACAGCTTGTATAACAGTGTAAATTTACTGTCCCCTCAAAATATCTCCCAAAACAGCCATGAATGTCTAAACCACTGGCAAAAAAGGGGGTACACCCCTAAGTGAAAATGTCCAAATTGGGCCCAATTCGCCATTTTCCCTCCCCGGTATCATGTGACTCCATTACATGGTCTCAGGTGTGAATGGGGGAGCAGATGTGTTAAATTTGGTGTTATCGCTCTCACTCTCATACTGTTCACTGGAAGTTCAAAGAACTCTGTGAGGATCTGAAAAAAAAAAGAATTGTTGCTCTACATAAAGATGGCCTAGGCTAAAGAATATTGCCAAGACCCTGAAACTGAGCTGCAGCACCTTACAGTGGTTTAACAGGACAGGTTCCACTCAGAACAGGCCTCGCCATGGTCAACCAAAGAAGTTGAGTGCACGTGCTCAGCATCATATCCGGAGGTTTTCTTTGGGAAATAGATGTACGAGTGCTGCCAGCATTGCTTCAGAGGTGGTAGGGCTGGGGGTGAGCCTGTCAGTGCTCAGACCATACACTGCACACTGCATCGAATTGGTCTGCATGGCTGTCTTCCCAGAAGGAAGCCCCTTCTAAAGATGATGCACAAGAAAGCTTGCAATCCGTTCACTGAAGACAAGCAGATTAAAGACATGGATTACTGAAACCATATCCTGTGGTCTGATGAGACCAAGATAAACTTATTTGGTTCAGATTGTGTCACGCGTGTGTGGTGGCAACCAGGTGAGGAGTACAAAGACAAGTGTGTCTTGCCTACAGTCAAGCATGGTGGTGGGAGTGTCATGGTCTGGGGCTGCATGAGTGCTGCCAGCACTGGGGAGCTACAGTTGATTAAGGGAACCATGAATGCCAACATATACTGTGACATACTAAAGAAGAGCATGATCCCCTCCCTTCGGAGACTGGGCTGCAGGGCAGTATTCCAACATAACGACCCCAAACACCTCTCCAAGATGACAACTGCCTTGCTAAAGAAGCTGAGGGTAAAGATGATAGACTGGTCAAGCATGTCTCCAGACCTAAACCCTATTGAGCATCTGGGGGGCATCCTCAAATGGAAGGTGAAGGAGCGCAAGATCTCTAACAGCCACCAGCTCCGTGATGCCATCATGGAGGAATGGAAGAGGACTCCAGTGGCATCCTGTGAAGCTCTGGTAAACTCCATTCCAAGGAGGGTTAAGGCAGTGTTGGAAAATGTGACGGGTGTGCTCACTTTTGCGAGATACTGTATATATTTTTTAAACCATGGTTTAATGTCACTTTAAGGAATGACAAAGTTAATGTCAAATAAACAGGCACATAGCATAAATGGTCTATAGGGGGGTGTGCAGGTGCGAGAATTGAAATGGTTAAATAAGCTGATTACACTGAACAATACACTACTCTTGGCATTCTAACTAGAAATAAGGTTTTGTGCCAACTTTTACATATTATATACAGTATACACATTTTTTGTATCATGGATTGATATAAAGGCTTGTTCACACCATGTGCGGTGAAAGAACCCCAATGCAACTGGAAAATGTGTGCATTTTCACACCCACCAAAACACGTGACACTGAAATTTGAAAAAACGTGCCAGCATTGTTTTTGTATGTTACCCGCATATAGGGCAGCCCATTAAAATTATGGGCTGCTCTAAAATGTAAACACACAAAAAAGCGTGCGCGCTGAGATGCACCTCCTGGTGCAAACAAGCCCTTAGTAGTTTTTTTCATGTAAATGTTAACTTGTATTTCAGGTTCATGGGTTTTGTATGTTCTCTTTTTTTTAATAGTCTCGATCTTATCTTGCAGCAAGAAGGCAACTTTATGTTCACATCCATTTTACTTTGTTTTTTAGGAAGAGATAGCAAAGCTTCAGCAGCTAACTAAACAACTTCATGGAGCTCATGAAAAAGTGGAACTGGTAAGTGAAATGACTGCTTCATAAAGGTAGTAATGACTGTGATGTGTGAAATATAACAGAAAGGATGAGTGAACGTGCAGTGCTAAACTGTCAGTGCGTTTACTGAGGTATGAACGGTACAAATTTTAGGGCCCATTACAAGCTTTTCATAAGGCAAGTGTAATGGTGTATAGAAATCACAGGATAAGTCTATTTTGGTACTGAATATACTTCTATCTTCTAATATTTGAAGGGGGAATAAATAAGTCATCAAATATTAGCTGGCCACTTTTTCCAGGGATGCGAAAATCTAGGTTCAGACCATTTATCAGATGTTACAGAAATTTGCCTTGAATGTTGATAATGGTAATGTTGGAGGTTTTTTCTTGGGATTGTATTTGTAGCAGTCAGAACTTTAACCACATGACCTTCAGAAGGTTTTACCCCCTTCATAATCAGAGCAGCACTGTGCTACTTTTTTTTTAATCAGAAAAGGTCTTTATTGAAATGACATTAGATCATACAATGCAATAACGATTACAATTAACGATACAATAGCAGAGAGTTCACTCTCGCCATGAAACAGATACTACAAAACTCAGGCACAAGATCTTTCACAAAATATATCATGAATGAATGAGAAAATAAAGAATACCAGCATCATAACATACTCACATTTTCGTCAGAACAAATTAGAATTAAGTATGAAAAAACAGTAACTAGAGTAAATACGAGGGGCACCCCCTTCCCTGCTCTTATAGACCAAACACATGTTCACCTCAGCCCAAAAAAATCATATTTTAAAGCAATAGCCTATCCATCACCAGGTCCACCGGAGCCAGACCTAGAGTAGCCAGCTAACTTCCTCATAGTTTCTCATATTTAAGTGGTTACCCCTATGTTGATATATCAACTTCTCATGCGCAATGTCACACCCATAAGCTCAGGCCACATGATGTGGAAGAAATCTGCGAGGTCCAATGGAGTAATTATAGCCTACGTGCCTGAAATAGAGCAGTTGACACCACCTCTGTAATGAACACATCAGTTACTGCTTCCTCTAGGATTCCTGGTATACACTGTTGAGGGTCTGTAGGGATAGTGATCTGGAAAACTTTAACTGTGGTTACAATAGTTTCCCAGTAGCGATGCAACTTTGGGCATTGCCAAAGAAGGTGTATGAGGTCCCCCCCCTTTCTGCCACATCGAGCACAGATAGGATCCGAGCGTAGGCCCATATTGTGTAATTGAAGTGGGATGTGATGTATTCTCTAGATGACATATAACTGAGACAGCCGTTGGGTCATTACATACTGTACATACGGATTCCAAAGCCTCTTCCCATTGTTCTTCAGGAATTTTCACCCACATCTCTTTCCCATTTCTCAAATACTGAACTAGGGAATCTCTCCAAAAATTCCCCAAGTTACATGGCATGGTATGTGGAGATAGTCTTTTGTGGATCCGGACTGCGGCATTAGATTAAAACAGGCGTTGGGGATAGATTTAGGGTCTTTCCAGTTTGTTGGGCTTTACCTGCATGTTGCAGTTGGTAATAGTAGTGCATGGACCATGTAACACCGTATCAGGGCTGTAATTGGGCAAAGGTAAATTGTGCTACTTTAACTTGCAGTTGCTCAGTTATTCGACACTGTACCCAAATTAATGTTTATAATTTTTTCCACACAAATAGGGCTTTCTTTTGGTGCTAATTAATTATTATTGGTTTTTATATTTTTTGCTATTTAAACAAGAAAAAAAATACCAACATTTTTTAAAGTTTTTGTGTTTAACATTTTGCAAATAATCTTTCTTCATAAATCTAGGCCAAAATGTATTCTACTACATTTCTTCGGTAAAAAAAATAACCCACATTGGTGTATAATATTTAGTCTGTGTGAAAGTTAGAGTCTACAAACTTGATCAATTTTCAAATATATATACTATAGGGGTTGCTAAAACTGGAGAGTGCAAAATCTGGTCCAGCTCTGCAGAGAAACCAATCGGCTTCCAGGTTTTTTGTCAAAGCTTAAAGGGGTTCTAAAGGCAGAAGATATGCATTAAGATAAAAAGCCTTCTGTATGCTTCAGCCCCCTCAACCCCCCTAATACTTACCTGAGGTCCCTCTCTGTCCAGCGATGTCCACGAATGTCTCAGCTGTCGGAGATTCTCCTTCCTGATTGGTTGAGACACAGCAGCAGTGCCATTGGCTCCCGCTGCTGTCAATCAAAGTTAGCTAACCAATCAGGGGAGAGAGGGGACGGGGTCGGTTCTGGCCTCAGGTGGAAGAAAGGAAGCAGCAGCGCAGGAACAGCAAAGAATAGTCATAGGTAATAGCAAAGGGTCAGGGCCACAAGCAGACAGAAGAAACAGAGAACAAGCTGAAGATCAAGATATCAGGCAGGCAAGGATAGTCAGACAAGCCAAAGATCGGTACACAGAATAAGACTCAGAGCAAACGCTAGGAACAACCACATACGAAGCCAAACAAGGAGACAAACGTTGATCAGCAATGCAGGCTTGCACTGCCAGGTGTTATATCCTGTTCCCAATTAAGGCCTGGGGTGGAAACCAGCTTAGGAGAGCCTACTAAAGCACACAGGTGAGAGGGACCCGGCCTTTAACTGGACACATGCAGCAAGGTAGGCAACAGATAAGACATGTATGTTTGCTGTGGTTTCATGACAAAATGTTTACTGTGGTTTCATGACAGTTCATCTTTGCAACATACTATAAATTCGCCTGAACCTTGTATAATACAACTGCAGAGTGTCACTCAAGCTCTGTATTTGTTTTCTGCCACCCATTTTTCAGTTATTATGGGCTAGGATGAATGAAATAATTGAGGTTAAAGCTGCTGTTAGTATCATTAGCTTTCTGAATTAACTTTCATTTCTTGGCAGAAGGAGAGCCATCGAGGTGATTCAGTTATGCAGTGACTGTGCCTGATTAGTTGGCTGCAGCAGCTCTGAATCATATGCGGCTTTCATTGCTTATCTCTTCCCTTAGTTAATTTGAATTGTGGGTGTGTTATAATTTGTTTGGATGTCATGAAGGTGGAGGGTGAGTTGATACTCTAAACATACTCGAGTATTGTCCTCGCTTGAGCAAGGAATAACGTGTAAGGAATCTTGCTGAGCTGCTTCTCTAAATCAGTAATGTACAGTAGGCCTTGTGATATGGCTTCATCTGGTCATTGCATACAGAAACACAGTTGGAGGCACAACAAAACCTGAAGACACAAACCAACCACAGTAAATGGCCATTAATTATTTTGATGCCTTGGTTAAATAGACTAGATTATAGTTTGACTCTTCAGTTCTCCTTCTCTTCGTTCTTCTGTTTCATGATCACAGGATTCTGTTTACAACCACAGCTAATAGAATTAGAAAACATTGTTCAACCAGTCTTCCATTTTTTCATAGGACTGAAAATATGTGAGGGGACATGAAGGTTCAGCATAACATACCTTTAGGTGGACAATTCCTTCAGGTGATGGCAGAGACCCCAGACTACCTGAAAGAGCTAAGCACAAGTGGACATCTTAAGTTCAACTTTTGAGAAAAAATAATAAATGCACATATTTTTCGAGGCAAAAAATGTGCATTTATTATTTTTTTCCCTAAGGAGCATTGCACCCGTGATCAAGGGTGCAATGCCAGACTCCTGCAAACAAGCCCTGCAGCTTTCAGCCCCTACGTGCATATGGACTGGCTGTTTAAAAGCTGCGGGACTTGTAAATGAACTACCAGGCCACTGATCAGCGACCTCACAGTCCATTCAGAACTACAAGCTGTCAGCCGCAAAGGCTGATGGTACTTGTAGTTCAAGTCTTTCTCCGGAAACTGTAAATGGATGATGTGACCGTGTGGGCAGAGCCCCACAAGGTCACATTATTTTCAAATAGTGACAGCGGATGCTGGGAGAAGTTCCTGGCTTGCTGTCACTGGGGGGGGGGGGGGTGGCGGGGCTGCAGCTACTGGAACATGTTCCAAAAGGTGAACTTAACAAAATACATAAAACACCTACACAAAAAGCCTTAGAAAGTATTGTACCAGCTATAAGGAACAAAGAGTGAGACATCCCAATTGTATTACACATGAAAGAAAAACACCCTCATTTGGGTGGGACTTTTAAGCCACAGATATGGTCATAAACGTAAAATTATAAAAATTGAACATTTTATTTTACATACAAATATTAAAAAGACATCCACATAAAAACAAGCAGGTGGACAATTCAATGAATGAATTAAACAAATAACCAGCATAGTTAGCACCTAATGCATTTCAGCAATGTCCTACTTCAGAGGTGCTTAGATAGCTAGTAGTATTGTCGTAATTGATGGTCTGTAAAGATATATAAATCATAACAGTCAACATAATCAAAATAACAGCGTCAGATCGTGTGCACACTGCTGGTGTGTTTTAACAATGTGGTCCCTGAAGTATGCCAAACAGCAAAGTTCCCCCACAAAGGGTCCATGGTACCACCCCACAGATGAAGGAGAAGGACAGAGAGTGGGTCAAAGAGGTTCAGACAGCCGTCTCCTCTGTACCCCAATGGCCACTGTAAAGATGAAAATAATAAAAATAAAGAAGAATAAGTGACCTCAATGATATTCAGTCACCACACAATGTGTATGCTCCATCCAATATCCAAGAACATCCTGGATAGCAAACCACATACCTATCATTGTCCAGGTATAATTGTAAGAACCAGTGTGGGATGGTTGGTAGGAACACCAAACGGGGCAGAGTACCCATATGGTCAGACACCGATCACTAAAAAAAGGGGGGGGGGGCAGAGATTAACAGCCATCTCTTTAACATATCAAAACGTTGGTTTCTTATACAACAGCAAAGAGCAAACGCCATTCTACAGCAGTGGAGATTACCTGCAATGTGTGGTGACCACTTAGAGCATGCCAGTCTGTCGTCCTGAACTGATGGCGGCAGGCAGCGTCCATTTATGATGGCTCAAAGAGAGCGGAAACCAATTCCGGTCTCACAGCCATCACCGCTCCTGGACTGTCCCCACCCACCATCCGGAGCACGCATCCTAATTGGGCCCTCGGGACTGGTGGCATGTAGCATCATCCCGCACGTAGTGGAATGACGTCGCGCGTCAGAAGTACGCCAACGCAGTTCCACCCTGGAACACAGCGTGAGCAGGGGGAGCCTGGGAATCAGACTACACAAAAATCCTTTGAATGAAATATGAAGTATTTTGTGTGTGGAAACCATTGTCCCAAACTAAGCAGTATATGAAATGCAAAGAACTGGAAATGGCATAAGAAACTGGTATCAAAATACAGTATATTGAATCACACGGTACAAAAAAGTTAAAGATGAATTTCAGGTATGGTAAATTTTTACATAGTTACATTGGCCCAGCATTCTCTGAATGGCATCAGTGCTTAGTGGCCAACCTCCTGTGTTGAGACTTCATAGGGCCAGCATGGGACCCAGAAGCAAGTGGAGATTACTGGAGTTGTCTCCTTTGTTATTTCCAACTTCCTTGGGCATTAACCAGGTATGGTATGTACATGGTTACATTGGTCCAAGCTGTGTATAAAACTTCCATACTTGGAATTCCTCTTTAAATGTGAGTCTCAACCTATCCTATTCTGTAATTAAAATCTTGTGACAAGATTGTCACCCCCAGACTACCCTGCATCTGAAGGGCAGCATACATCAGGCATTAAAAAACAAAAGGCAGGACACTACCAAAATAGTGAAGCTGGAAGCATGTCAGCACGAACATTACAACTTTCAGTCTCATGTCAGCATGCAGGATGGATAAGCATGACACCACACAAAATACACCACATGCTGATGAAAATCAGTTATATAGAGATTGAGTATGAAAAAAGGAGAAAATATGCTTTATTCACATTTCACACGTATAGTTTCAAATGGCACTTGAAGATGAAATTGTGGCTAATTAGAGCACTGTGCCCCATAATTAAGCCATGAAAATAGAAGCAGCCATGAACTACATTAGTATCAGCACTATAATAACCACAGACTATGAGCAATGAGCATGCAAATGTTAGTTCTATGTTAATAATAGCTCCAAAGAACATGCATATCCCGAGGAGGAAACAACAGGCTTTGAGGCTTTGACATGGAAATAAAGTAGCAACACAGCCAGAAGTATAAACGCAGGTATCCACTACAGATGAGAACTTGCCATGTGGGAACAGACTGATATAGTAAAGCTCTATTTCCAGCTGCTATGGTAATTTCACAGCATCAAGCTTCTCTGCTGGATAGTGAGGAAAGTTTAGCTGATTAGACTTGTGATTCCCCTGGAACAGAGGGTTAACAACCATCCAGGTGCAAAGCCATCCAGAACACAATACCCCCCACTCCAGCAACCCTCAGTAGCATTCCCATCCATTACAAGTGAAAATCCCATTTAATGGAAGGAGGGGAAAAAACTTATACTTCAATCTGGTCTCTCTGCAGTGCACCTGTAGAATATTTTGTCTGCAGAGCTTCTATACCCATTGTAATACAAGCAAGCTGTGAATTAAGATGCACATTACTTGAAGAAAAAAATTCTAAGTCTGATTATGTTGTGTTAGTAGCACCTGTCCTAAATGATTTTCTCTGTGTAATGTATAATTATGAAGTATTATTTTGTTGTGCGATTTGCTTCCACATTACTGGTGTTGGGTAGCTTAGATAGGAACTAAAGGCAGATTTGGATAGTGGTAAGGGTTTAGAACCACTGTTTTTGTTGCTGTCTGTTATCTCTGTTAGGCCCCTTTCACGCAGGCTTTTACCGTTTGCGGAGTCCGCTCTGCTCAGCAGATCCGCTGATCCCCGCTAAGCAGGCGGATGACAGATCCATCTTTGCTCACTGTTTGGAGACAGATCTGTCAGAGCCCTCTCTGCTCTATGGAGATTGGATGAAAACTGATATGCCTGTCCGTTTTCATCCGATCTGATCCTACAGACAAATGGAAAATGGGGTTTGTCAGCGGACATGTCCATAGGGCTGCATGGAGCGTCCGTTCAGGTCCGCCTGAAAAACGGACAGGCGGACCTGAACAGAACGCCCGTGTGAAAGGGACCTTTGGGATTTAGTCTCTCTAAGACCTCATGCACACAGGGCGTTAGAAAAAAACAAGCTGTAAAGCCACAACCGGCGCCAGGAAAAATCGGCTGTAAAAATGCGCTTTTAGTAGCTTTTTGCATTCGTGTTAATGCGCCTATGTTAGCGCTTAGCAGCGTTTCTCTGCTTCTCTATTTTCCACTCACAAATACAATTACTACAGAGCACAACTCACATAACATGTCAAAATCAATGGTTCCCAAGCCTAAACACAGCTCTGTGTGTCCATTCAGACATGGAGCCCTGACCCGGCCCTACCCCCTCTCTCCCTTGATTGGCTAACTGATTTTGATTGACAGCCACGGGAGCCGGTGGCACGGCTGCTGTGTCTCAGCCAATCAGGAGGAGAGTCCCGAGCGACTAAGACACTCGTTGACATCGCTGGAGAGAGATGGGGCTCAGGTAAGTAATTAGGGGGTGCTGGGGAGGCTGCTACACACAGACGGTTTTTTTTTTTATCTTAATGCATAGAAAAAAAACTTCTTTAACTGATCTGACTTTCAGGCATTTGATTTGAATGGAAGTCGCATCAAAGTCGGATCATCATGATATGGTATGGACCTTCAAAGGGAACCTCACGCTAAATTGAAAAAAAAAATGGCGTGGGCGCCCCCCCTTCGGTCTGGTATGGATTTTGAGGGGAAACCCCACACCTTCCCCCCCCCCCCAAAATCCATACCAGACCCTTATCTGAGCATGCAGCCCGGTAGGTCAGAAAAGGGGGGAGGGAGCGAGTGCCCCCCCCGGACCATATCAGGCCACATGCCCTCAATATGGGGGGGTGGGTGCTTTGTTGATGTGTTGATGGGGACAGGGGGCTTATTGGAATCTGGAAGCCCCCTTTAACAAAGAGGCCCCCAGATCCCAGCCCCCCATGTGTACAATGTACCCCATACGCATTCACATAGTGGGGGGGGGAGCAGGATCTGCGGGCCCCCTTGTTTAAAAGGGGCTTCCAGACCCCCACAACCACAGCCCAGTGTTAGGAAGAGGCCCCTGTCCCAGCAACATATCAACAAATCACTCACCCTCCATGTTGAGGGCATGTGGCCTGGTATGACCCAGGAGGGGGGGTTGCTCCCCCCCCCCTTTCCTGACCTGCCTGGCTGCATGCTCGGATAAGGGTCTGGTATGGTCTTGCGGGGAGCCCACACCATTTTTTTTTTTATTTTTTTTTATTTTGGCGTGGGGTTCCCTTTCAGGATCCATACCAGATTTAGAGGGCCTGGTATGAATCTGGGGGAACCCCACGCCGTTATTTTTTTTGTTTTTTTAATTTTGGCATGGGGTTCCCCTTTAAGATCCTCAGAGCACAAGTCACATGCCACAAGTCTTGTCATGATGATCTGACTTGGATGCCACTTCCATTCAAATCAATAGGCTGAAAGTTGGATCAGTTAAGACGGCTCTCATAGGGAACTATTGATTTTGGCATGTCAAAAAAAAAAAATGCTTGACCCAGCGTTAAGCTGCATTAAGCAGCGTCGGATGTTTTTACAGCTGTAATGCTGGTCCCAAAGGCATATGTGTGCATGGACACATAGAATGACATTTTTTAAGCTGCAAAAGAAAAAACGTCTGGTGCTGTAAAAAGCAGCTGTAAAAACGCCCTGTGTGCATAAGGCCCAATTGTCCTGATCAGCTTTGTCACCAGGAAAGAAAGAAAGTGTAAAGCTGGCCATACATGGATCACAATTCAGCCGGTTCAGCAGGGACCAGCCGAATTGTGATCCATGTATGGACACCCTGGTTTATACACAAGGCAATCTATCCATCAACTTGTGTACATCCAGCCTGTTGGGTTTTTACACAATTCGTGCCACCAGCTATAGCCGACAATAATAATTATGGTGTTCTGCCAGTAGAGAAGGCTGCCCGCCGGCAGATTGCAAAAGTGCTGCGCGAGGTATTTACCCATCATTACTGACTGTGTTGATGGGGGAATACAGCAATTTTCAAGAAAATTGTATAATTTATGGTCTGCCCAAATCCAAAAAGTTTGCGTTGCCACAGGAACAGGAATGAAGTAGAAATCTTTCAATGGGTACACTTGTTCCCGTGACGAGGCAATTTTGCTCACATCGGAAAGATATTTTCTCAATTCCTACTGAGCCTAGGACAGGAAGTAAAGGGAAATCTGTGTCTTAAAAAAACTGACATTGTTTTTAACCCTCTCCTACTCTATCCAAAATGAAAACAAAAAAAAAAGTTTGGGTCTAGATAACTCTATCATAGTACGTTTCCATTTTTTTTTTTTTTTAAACCTGTGAGACTATGGTGAGTTAAATCTTGGTGCAGCACTGTGGAATTTTCTGAAGTGAGATCTGCTTAATGTGTGCTTTGTACTGGTAGAGTACTTTTTATGAATTTGTGAGTGTATTATACATTTTGTGGCTAGTATTACCTATTTTATATTAGGCCTGAACGTTGCATTTTTATCATATTCATAATAACAATAGCCTAATTAGGTCTCTTCCTTGTCTTCACCTTGTGCTTACCCATAAAAGTAATGTGCTGTTCTAATATCTCTCCTAAGCCCCTTTTATGGACAATCTTTTTACATTTTTTATATGGTCTTGTTTAATAAAGTAAACTATAGCAGCCAAGCAATATTCATGAATATTTATAATTAATAATATTCACAAGTGTTACTAAACCCAGGACCCTGCATTCACTATATCTGCTCTCCCACAGTACACAGAATATGGAAATGCAGTTGTTTTGGTAAATATAAACTGCTAAATACCTTTTCTAATCAGCAGTTAGAGCAGTCTTGTGATTTCTATCAGTGTCTGGTTAAAGCTTGTAGGAGGCAGTTTCATTCTCCCCTGATTGTCCTGTGAGGCTGCAGGGCCCCTGACCCTCTGTCTAGACAGTGCTGATTGTAGGTCTCTGTATCTAAAGGTTCAAAAACAGAAAAGAAAAAACTCTTTAGCAATACACACCAAACTGAACATGTGCAGCTTGCCCCCAAAGCTCTGTTCTATCCTGAGATGGTTTAGTGACTGTGGAAGAAGGGGAGGATCAGAAAAGACAGGATCAAACAGCCTTTTTACACAATGCAGAGGATTAACCCATTTGGTTCCACAGTGAATATAACAAAGATGCTTTACTGCATATACATACTGCTTTTACTGTTGTGGATTTAGTAACACTTTAACTAAAGCTAGGTAATCGCAATTGATTCTGCTTGATATTTGTACTTCACATTTTCCCACACAAATCTATGTACCATCAGGAAATAAGACAAAAACTTGGAAATCTATGTCTCTGGATAGCATGACAATTTTTTAATTGGACCCAAAATAGAATAGAAAGTTTAGTAACCAATCAGAAATTAGTTTGAGAGAATGATTTGCTATGGAAAGCTCCTAAATAAACATAATCAAACCTGATTTATTAAAAACTTTACATTCTAAAATCTTTCATTTTTCAGACAAACCAACAGTTTCTACATACCCTGAATGAACAGCAAAAAGAAAATGACCAGCTGCAAAAGCAGCTCAGGTACCCCTTGTGTGTTTTTATTATGTGTACATACAGTTGTAGTCCATAAAAGAGAAGTAAAGGAATCATACTTACCTCGGTGTATACTGCATCTGTTCCCCGACACCTCTGCACCGAGAACCGAGCGATCGAACACTGCTGATCACTTGGTTTTCACTGTCAGTCAGCTCTCTGCTCTGCCCCCTCTTCGCTCATTGGAGCAGGGGCGGCCGGCTCAGCCTCTCAGCATCTCGCTGAGAGGCTGAACCGTGTATCAGTCCAGGCACCTGGCGGATCCAGACTTTATTGTCACGATGACTCAATGCCTGGACTGACTTCTTTGACGGCAGCAGAGAGCGGACTTCAGCCCGCTCTCTGCTGAAAATGGGTCACAGGAGTGTAAAGCAGATTGCACTCCTCTGATCCACAGAAGTACAGCCAAACAAGATTTGGCTGCACTTCTCCTTTTAAGTGCTATTTTGTAAATCAGCATCAAAGTAATCCAGTAAAATAGTGTGCTGATAACCAATGTTACAACAGACAATGGTGTGTTCAGGACTACAAAATACTATGTGCAGTCCTTGTAGTATAACAATTCTAATAACATTTTACAAACTTTTATTGATTACCATTATGTTGTCTGTCATCAATGATGTAATGTACAAAGATATCTTTCACACAATGATGTGATTATGAGTTTGTTATGAAGTACTGCACAAATGCATTTTGACTGCATGAATATGTATCAGTAGCACCTTTATTTAACCTAATATTCATTGACAGACAAGCAAAAGTGGACTTAAAAGTAGCAACCATGAAGACTGAAGAACTGACTCAGATAACGGAAACTCTAGAGGACCAAGTGAAAAAAAGAGTAAGCACGCTTCCCGTTTTTTATTTTTTCCATTAGTTGTATATGGTGAGTGGTCATGGTATGTTATAAACTGGTAATACTGATAAAGTGTAATGTTACCTACATTTTGTGAGACACTGGATATTTTTTGCAAACTAGTTTGTAAGATTGCATTAAAACAAGTCTTCAAAGATCTCTGTAGCTGCAGGTAGCGTGGAGTCATTCATCCTCAAAGGTCTGACAAAACTTTATTACTTTCACTTTCATTTTCTTCCCAGTTGATCCTTTTGTTCTTCTCAGTGAGTCGGCAGCCTGTTGGCCTTCTAATTTCTAATGTAAACACAAAGCAGGTGCATCAATATGGGGCGGGGAAAGCAGAATTCAGACATTTGACTTTACTGCATCTCCTGTGAATTTTCCTCTTCAGAGATTGTTTTTTTCAGGAACCAATGCTGTCTTATGGCCATGCTTTCTGTGCCTCTTGTGCTGCCGGGATTCCTGTATTGAGTCCTATATGTGTTTCCGTTACATGCACGCTCCTCATCTGTACTCCGAGTCTAGGTGTAGTCGTTCAGAGCACCACTCACACAACCAGCACAAGAGGGACACAGAGGAAAAGCCACACCACTCCTCAATCGCCACTTTTGAGTAGGAGGTACAGAGAGAATGGGCATCAAGCATCATGGCTAGAGGACAATTGAAGATGCAAGCTCCAATGAAGTAATAAAAAAAATATATATATATATACACAGTGGGCACGGAAAGTATTCAGACCCCCTTAAATTTTTCACTCTTTGTTATATTGCAGCCATTTGCTAAAATAATTTAAGTTCATTTTTTTCCCTCATTACTGTACACACAGCACCCCATATTGACAGAAAAACACAGAATTGTTGACATTTTTGCAGATTTATTAAAAAAGAAAAACTGAAATATCACATGGTCCTAAGTATTCAGACCCTTTGCTCAGTATTTAGTAGAAGCACCCTTTTGATCTAATACAGCCATGAGTCTTTTTGGGAAAGATGCAACAAGTTTTTCACACCTGGATTTGGAGATTCCTCCTTGCAGATCCTCTCCAGTCCTGTCAGGTTGGATGGTAAACGTTGGTGGACAGCCATTTTTAGGTCTCTCCATAGATGCTTAATTGGGTTTAAGTCAGGGCTCTGGCTGGGCCATTCAAGAACAGTCACGGAGTTGTTGTGAAGCCACTCCTTCGTTATTTTAGCTGTGTGCTTAGGGTCAGTGTCTTGTTGGAAGGTAATCCTTTGGCCCAGTCTGAGGTCCTGAGCACTCTGGAGAAGGTTTTCATCCAGGATATCCCTGTACTTGGCCGCATTCATCTTTCCCTCAATTGCTACCAGTCATCCTGTCCCTGCAGCTGAAAAACGCCCCCACAGCATGATGCTGCCACCACCATGCTTCACTGTTGGGACTGTATTGGACAGGTGATGTGAAAGTTCTATATTGGTCTCATCAGACCAGAGAATCTTATTTCTCCTACGTTCACTGACAGACGCAGCTCTTCATGACTTTGTGGGTTTTATGTTCATCCTACCAGGAGTTAACTAGGCAGGGAAAAGAATTCAGCTGGCCCCTCCCCTGGGGGCCGTCCTCTTTTCCTACATTAAAACCCCCCTCACAGAGGAGCTCTCCAGTTTCAATGCCTAGTTCGCAAGGAGTTGACCTGGCTTCCCTATGGGAACTGCGGTCCTATAGTGACCATTTTTCTTTTTTATTTTATTTTTTCTTTTTTCTGCAATCATGAGGAGCTTCCTGGCGGCCATCTTCACTGCATGCTCTGCATTCTACACGTGGCTGCAGCTTCTTCTCCCTGAAAACGGCGGCTGACAGAGGCAGTTCTTCTGAGCGATTTTGGCGCTATCAGGCACAAAAACAGCAAGTATAGCTGGGCTCCCTCTGGGTACTGGTGGCGGTGGGGTGCTGTCCTCTGGGTCCTGTGGGTGTGTGGCTGTGTGTGGGGCGTCCCTTCCCTCAATCCATCCATCCATCCCTGTTATGGCTGATCTCCCTGCTGAACCTACTGAGGTGGCTTCAGCTGCCACGCAGTCTGACCAAGGGGCTTTTCTCTCCCAGCTGTGGGATGTCCTTGCTGAATTTCTTCCACGTGGGGGCGCCGCTCCGCGGGCCCCCAGGAAGCGGCCCCCTCCCCCCTCCATCTTCAGGGGAAGATTCTGAGCCGGTGGTGGCTTTAGGGGTCTTAGGGCCCCCTGGGGGAAGATCTCGGCCTTAGCCATACTTTTTCAGAGACCTTTGGCTTCGCACTCTCTGATTCGTACCTTTGTACAAGGTGTGCGACATGTGGCGCCTCGGGTGAGATGCCCGATGGCCCCATGGGATCTGAATCTGGTGCTTTCTGTTCTTCAAAAACCACCTTATGAAAAGATCAGGGAGATCCCCTTACAACTTCTGTCGCAGAAGGTGGCCTTTCTGGTTGCCATCACTTCTGCCAGACGGGTGTCGGAATTGGCTGCCCTATCGTGCAAGTCTCCTTATTTGGTGATACATAAGGATAAGGCGGTCTTGCGACCCCTTCCGTCCTTTCTTCCAAAGGTAGTCTCTTCTTTTCATATCAATGAAGATATTGTTCTACCTTCATTGTGCCCTCGTCCATTGCACCCGAAGGAATTCGAGTTGCATGCCTTGGATGTAGTTAGGGCCTTACGGGTGTACTTGGTTGCTACAGCTTCTTTTCGAAAAGCTGACGCCCTGTTTGTTCTGCCAGAGGGCCCGCGCAAAGGTTTAGCGGCCTCTTTCTTCGACATCGTTGGTTCATGTGGGCATTCCGGGATTGATGT
>BLSH010089188.1:150670-168128 GCA_018402905.1 Glandirana rugosa | reverse complement strand
ACACTTCCTGACTTGAGATAAAACATGGGCCTCCTGTGGTAGAGGGCGTGGGTGGCCAGCCTCTACGCTCGCCGGGTAGCCAGGCGCTTGGAGTCTTCAGCCGGGGGGGGTGGGCTCTAAGTCCACCCCCGTTGGGTAGTACGCCTCCTCCTGAATAGGAGGTGGAAAAGCCCGAACGCAACGGTCCCTGCGAATGGTCTCGGTCTTCGTCTGAACGGCCCGGCCCTCAAGGACGGGTGGACTGACCCGCGTGTTTTTTTACAAATACGGGTCTCCCGATTCCGGGAACAAACGCCGCGACCAGTGCGGCGAACCCAAGGCCTTCTTTGTATGAGGTCTGCTTCTGGCTCTGGTAAGCGTCCCTGGCAACGCAAGCCCGAAAAGGTGGAGGATAAGTCCTCCTCCGCATGATGGGTTGCCCCCACCTGAATCTCGGGTGGGGGGGGCCGACTTCTGAGGTTCGCGGACCGATGGGCCGCTCGCATCTCCGACCGGTGGGTGCGGGAGATGGTGTCCTCCGGGTACAAAATAGAGTTCAGTCCTTCACAAATGTTAGCCACATATGAACAAAGTAGTTTGATTCAGGGCTGGGTGATCTGGGTTATTGTGACCAATGCAAGACAGAGCAGATTCACCACAACTATATTTGTCAGCAGTGAGTTAAGCAAAACTAAAAAACAAAATCTCTTATCGTTTGCAGCCAAGGAAGCTGCCATCTTAGCTTCTGTTAGCTTCTGTTTGATCTGCAGTTGCCATGGTGCTGCATGTGTAATCTGTTATGACACCAGTCATTTGATGGCTTCACAGTTCAGTTGACAGCACAAGAAAATTTGACAGTTTTTATTTACAGCATGACTTGAACACAACTGATTTGAGAAAGCGTTAAATTCAAGGGATCTGTCCTACTTTAACCACTTAAGGACCGGAAGGATTTGCCCCTTAAAGAGGAAGTAAACCCTGATAGGTTTTATTTCCTCTTCGTTGCTCAGCATTACCCTGCAATGCATACTAGCCTATTATGTGACACTTACCTGCATTTGAAGCCTGTGCTGTCCCTGCAGTAGGAAGGCCCATCTTTGACCCTCTTCCTTTCAGGGGCCGCGGACTCTGGCTCTGTAATTTGCCAGAGCTGCGTGATATCACTCCTGCACTTGCGCTCGGGAGCTGCCAATCATGGCATGTTGTCAGTGAAGGAATGGCACGGAGGCCGTTTCTTCACTGCGCATGTGTCCGATGACGTGGGCACATCACAGTACACTGTATATCTCCTAAACCGTGCAGGGAACCTACAGGTAAGCCTTATTATAGGCTTACCTGTAGGTTAAAGTGGTTGTCATGAGTTGACAACCACTTTAAGGACCAGGCAATTTTTTGCGATACGGCACTGAGTCACTTTAACTGACTGTTTTACCCAAACACAATCAACATCCTTTTTTTCCCACAAATTGAGCTTTCTTTTGGTGGTAATTGATCACCTCCTGTGGTTTTTATTTTTTGTGCTATAAACAAAAAATGAGCGACAATTTTGAAAGAAAAAACATTTTTTATTTTCTGCTATAAAACATTTCCAAAAAAAAATGTAAAAAACAAATTTATTCATCAGTTTAGGCCGATATGTATTCTGCTACATATTTTTAGTAAAAAAAAAAAATCGCAATAAGCGTATATTGATTGGTTTGCGCAAAAGTTATCACGTCTACAAAATAGGGGATAGATTTATAGCATTCTTAATTATTATTTTTTTTTTACTACTAATAGCGGCGATCAGTGATTTTTAGCGGGACTGTGACGTTGCCGCAGACAGATCAGATACCTTACTGGCATTTTTGACACTTTTTTGGGAACCAGTGACATTATTACAGTAATCGGTGCTAAAAATGTGTTCCCTGGAAGGTGTTTCTAACTGTATAGGGGACTGTGTGACTGGGGAATCACATAGATCCGTCATTTTGGATAGCAGGAAGACCGAATCTGTGTGATCTCCCCTGTCAGAAGGGGGATCTGCCTTGTTTACACAGGCAGATCCTCGTTCTATCTCCGTGGGGAACAACCGCAGGTGGCTGGCAAACATCAAGTCCGCCCCACCCGCTGATCGGCTCCCCTGATGGCCAGTGGGCATGTGCGCCCACAATACCCCTTCCCACGACCGATGTACAATGACAGCGATTTGCAGGAACACACCTCATTGCCACCGTATGACGGCGGCGGCTGGGGCTGAAGTGGTTAATGCGGAACTTTATTCATAGCAACTTGATGATAAATAATGTTCTTTAGGAAAGTACATACATTCCACATTAAAAATGATGCTACCAAAATTAGTGTGTGCTGTAAATTGCCTCCAGCATTGCTGTTTCTTCTGGCTGGAGGCTGCCTTTTTGTTGAAGCCCAGAGCTCCTGGAACAGCAGTAAATCATAAAGTAAACACATTGATTTAGCAGTTTCAAAAAACAGTTACATTGCTGTCAAACTGTCAAATGGCTGGTGTCATGACTTATCACAATGGCAGTTGCAGTTTAAACAGAAGCTGCTTCCTTGGCTGTAAAGGATGGGAGGGTTTAATTCCATTTTAAGGCTGTGAGCAGATTGGCCTCTACAAACTCAGCAGTGTCTAAAAATGGAGAGCAACTAAGCATGTGCAGAGCAGAGTGAGACAATGTGTTACTGGATTTTAAAAAGTACTGAATAGACACGTTTTAATGTTTTACATAACTATACCTGCAAAAAGGGCCATCATTAATTGATCTAGCACAGGGGTGTCAAACTGGCGGCCCTCCAGCTGTTGTGGAACTACAAGTCCCATCATGCCTTTGCCTGTGGGAGTCATGCTTGTAATGGTCATCCGTGCAATGCCTCATGGGACTTGTAGTTTCACAACAGCTGGAGGGCTGCCAGTTTGACACCTGTGATCTAGTAGGACTTAATTTTCTGACTAAAGTTCCACCTTAAGTCTGGCATTTTAGAAATTAAAAGAGAAGTTTTTTTTTTCTGGAATCATACTTACCTAGGTGTATGCAGCATCGGTCCCTTGCTGCATCTGTCCCCCACTGGCTCTAAGACTGAGAACTGAGTGATCAAACACCCCTGATTGCTCAGTTCACAGTCAGGGCCGGCTCTACCAGTAGGCGAAGTAGGCGGCCGCCTAGGGCGCACTGCCGCCTAGGGGCGCCTGGCCACTGTTGATCTGTCACTGGCTGCTCTGCATTGATTCATGTAAAAACTGACACTGTCTGACTGAGATAATGAGATTGTATTATCACATGCGATTTGCAAATGTATATAGAAATAGTGACTGATCTGCCAAATACCCTCCCCTCCGCCCCCACCCCCCTTCCCCCGTAAGGCTGTATTTGATGGGCACAGGTGAAGCTGTATTTGATGGGCACGGGTGAGGCTATGTTGATTGGCGCTGGTGAAGCTGTATTTGATGGGCACAGGTGAAGCTGTATTTGATGGGCACAGGTGAGGCTATATTGATTGGCGCTGGTGAAGCTGTATTTGATGGGCACAGGTGAGGCTGTATTGATTGGCGCAGGTGAAGCTATATTTGATGGGCGCTGGGGAGGCTGCATTAGATTGGCACTGGGCAGGGAAAAGGGGGTGGAGCCAATGGGGGGGGGCGCAAAATGAGGTTTCGCCTAGGGTGTCAAAAATCCTTGTGCCAGCCCTGTTCACAGTGCTCCGTGTGCAGAAAGATGGTGACTTAACCCTTCACAAACGAAAAAAAAAAAGTTTGACAGAACTCAGAGAGCCAAGAGAATTGCCTAACTAGAGCCAGCCATAAACAGTTTGAATCCTGCTGAACCGGCCAAGATTCGAACCATGTATGGGCAGGTTGAATGTACCAAAGTTGATCGATCGATCGATCAGCCTGTTGGATTTTACATGCAATGATTGCTAGCAGCTATTATAGCCACTAGCAATAATCATGGTTTTCTCCAGAACACAATGGCCCTGCGGGAGGGATTCCCCTCCACAGTTAGTGTTGATGGGGGAATCAAAACATTTTCTTTCCTGCAACCCATGGTTGCAGGGAAGAAAATCGCTCCAGCTTAAGGCACAAGATGCTCTCTAGACTGCCTACTACTATGATCTACTTATTCTTCGTAAAGACTCAGTTGGATAACAATTCTTCAAGAAACACCTATATAATTTCAGCATTTTTTACTGGAAACCATTTTCTTTGTGTGGAATGCTGAAAAGAAATGAAGGACATACAAACACGAATTTACCATGGTACAGGCAGATAATGGGCCAGGTGTGGTCCATATCAAGGAAATATGGGAATGTTTACGGTGCCGATAGGGAGAAGGACAAGATACGGTACACAATATAAAATCCAAATGAATTTAATAATAAATCGTTAAAAGAGAGAATCACACAACATATATTGATACAACATAGATAAATAAAAGGCAGCAGTGAAAATTTTCTTGGTGACAGTAATAACGATTTATCATTAAATTCATTTGGATTTTATATTGTGTACCGTATCTTGTCCTTCTCCCTATCGGCACTGTAAACATTCCCATATTTCCTTGATATGGACCACACATGGCCCATTATCTGCCTGTATCTTTAACTTAGGGAACGAGGTGCAACTATGATTTAACTGTGTGCGTCAGAGGCTCCGTTGTCTACGAATTTAACATATTGGCCTTTAAGTGAGATATGACTTTAGATGACCAAATGCTTCCTGGGTAGGTACATTTACCCGAAACAGAATGAACAAGGAAAAGGATGCAGAGAAATAATAGATGGATAATGTGATCTCGCATAAACAGCCATGTGGAATCAAATTATTTTTCATACAACTTCCATGTGAAATCTTGCTAAACTTTTATGTCTATGTAAAGCTAATTTTCTTTTTTTTTTTGAGGAGATAGAGTTCTCACTTGCTGCAAAATCCTAGAATGTGAAATTTGTTTCTAGGTGTAAAGAACTTCACTTATGCAACTTGTTTTTATGGTTTAACCATCTTTTATTTAGTATACGAAGTGATTATTTTATTTTTCTTCTACAAAATGCTTTTACTTTTTTGTTTTGTCATATTGGACTTCACACAGGGAAAATATCTATTTAATGGTATATGTGTGAAATCTTGATCCAACATGTGCCCTGGCTCATTACTGATAAGCTAGTGGATATTTCACTGCTGGCAATTGCACCCAAAGGGGTAGCAAAAATGGAAGAAATTTGTCTATGTGCGTCTTTATGCTTCAAGCCATAATTGAGACACTTCTAAAAATCAATAAGTAAACATTCTGAGCTATGAAAATGTATATGTAATGATGTTTTTTGCAATGTCTCCAGCTCATTATAAGCAGAAAGAGATCCAGGTGCTTTTGTTAGTACTGTAAATGGGTTATTTTGCAGCCATTCTGTGTGCTCTGTAGGAAGAAGAGGTGTTGGCAGCCCAGGGCAAGGAAGACGCATCAGACAAACGGGTGCAACAGCTCCAGACTGCAGTAACACAATTAGAAATCAGGTAATTACTGTTATACTGAAAATGAATGGTCTTATTTCCATGCAGACTCTAGCTCTGCATTAATTAATTTGCATGGTTTGAGTAATTGCTTTATGTTTTATACTGTATGGACAAAAAGTATATATAGCAACATAATAGTGATAAAGCACTATGCCTGTGATGAGAATAAGAATTGATTTCAATAAGAAAAAAAATAAGACTAAAGCAAGGTTTTTCTGCTGGGTAGGATATTAAAGATCTCCTATACTGTTACAGAAAATAAGGCACAATTCATTTAAAGCAAGACTAAGGCCTCATGCACACTGGACGTTAAAGAAACGTTCTAAAAACGTCAGTAGCTTTTCATTGATTTTTCAGCTTTTATTAGCGTTATATTACCTGCGGTTTTGTGTGTTTTTTTGCATTTTTAACCGGTTCCCGAACGGCTCGTGTACATTTACTGCTGCAGAGTGGCAGCGTCCCATGAACCACCGCCTATAAGCGGCGGCTCGCCGCACTCTGCAGGAGTGTGGCCGCGGCTCGGGCGGGCTCAATCTCCACGGGCGATTGCCTAGCAGAGAACAAAAACGGCGAACCGCCGATGTAAACACGGCAGTTCCCCGCTCTGTCAGGCAGCATGTGAGAGATCTACTGATCCTTGTCACTGGGATCAGTTAGATCTGTTATGCCCCTGGCAGCCCAGCCCCCTCACAATTAGAACATGCCTAGGGAACACAGTTAACCCCTAGATCACTCCTTGCAGGTTAACCCCTTCACTGCCAATGACATTTATACCGTAATCAGTGGATATTTAAATTTCTGATCACTGTATAAATGTCATTGGTCCCAAAAAAGTGTCCAAAATGTCCGACATGTCTGCTGCAATATCAGAATATCGATAAAAATTGCAGATCGCCGGCATTACTAGTAAAAAAAAAAAATTGTAAAAACACCAGAAATTAATTCTCATGGTTTGTAAACACAGCAACGTTTGCGCAAACCAATCACCAATTGCGATTTTTTTTTTCCCCCAAAAATATCAGGAAGAATATAAATCGGCCAAAACCGATGAATACATTTTGTTTTTTTATATTTTTTTTGGTAATGTATTTTAGCAAAAAGTAAGAAATATTGTCTTCTTTTGTTTATAGCGGTAATCAGAAATGACGCAGAGGTGATCAAAGCTCTATTAGTGGGGGGAAAAAGGATGCAAATTTAGTTTGGGTACAATGTCGCATGACCACGCAGTTGTCAGTTAAAGCGACACAGTGCCGAATCCCAAAAAGTGCTCTGGTCCTAACATGGGAAATCCTTCCGATCCCTAAGTGGTTAAAGGGCCAGCATTTCGGGGGATTTTTCCTCAATGTCCAAAAACATTGGGGACCGTCGTTTAGCCGCTTTTTGCGCGTTTTTGAACATTTTTACAGCTGAAAAACGTCTCTCAGAACCCACTAGTCTTGGGGTTTTTTTACAGCTCAAAAACCTCCCTGCCAAAAACCATTGATAACTGCCTATGTGTGCATGAACACATAGGATAACATGATGGAGAGTTTATTGACTGTAGACAAAAAAAATGTCTGCAGCTAAAAACAGGTGCTGTAAAACAGTCAAAAACGTCCTGTGTGCATGAGGCCTAAAGGGTTCACGTAAAACATATCTGGGCAGAGAAGACAGGCCATACACATTTGAACCATGTATGGGCAGGCTGAAGGTACCAAGTTGATCAATCAATCAACTTTGGTACAACAAGCATGCTGGGTTTTACCTGCAATTATCACTTGCAGCTGCTATAGCCGCTACCAATAACCACTGTCTTTTCTAGTGGTTGCAGGAAAGAAATTTGCTCCGTGTATGGCCATCCTAAGTATTTATGGTGGAAAATGATGTACTTTGTATGTCTCTTCTTCCATTAAACCTCTCCCCTGCCTGCTAGCAGTTTTTTTTTGTAACAAATTGTACACTAGCAGCCATGCATGAGCAGCTCAGTGTACAATCCTCAAATTTGTACAATGCAGGGAGAAAGGTGACAAAATAAAGTAACTTTCCTGCACAAGTGCAAGAGTTACACCATCCCAGTGCAACCAATTAAGCTGGCCAAAGACTCTGGACTTGGAAGAAGGCTGGGAGAACTGGGAAGTGATGGAGCAATGAGGCAGGGTGCAGAAGTCACAATGCTGGAGGGGGACGTTTTACACGGTAGGTGTGCCCATCATGTGCATCTATGCTGTACATACTTGAACACTATGGCAAGAGTTCCTGGGAGGCCAAAAACATTTAGTTTTGCTTTAACTAAAATGTTTGTATTATTTGCTCTGTTTGCTGTTTTCAGTCGCATAACTATTATTTTCATTTCTCGCTGCTGAAAATAATGAATGTTATGGCAAATAATGATCATTATAGCTTAGAGAATTGAGGCCATGATATGCTGCAAAAAAAGAAGACTCTGCTTGTGTGGTGTTATATGTTCCTTTTAATTTAAATTAAAGAAATGATGTGGAGCCCACTTTTACCAGCTATGCCCAGCCCCACTTTCAGTAACGAGATGAGAAGGTTAAGTTTATATGTGTAGTTTATGTTTGTTGGTTACCTGTAAACACCTCCCTTGTGTAGACATCCTAAAGCCCTGAGACTGCAGCTGTGCACTGCCATCTAGCAGCCCCACCAGACTCTGAGCTGTCACTCAAGTGACCGTTCTATAGTATTACTTTTCTCATTCCTCTGGCAGCAGTATAAAAGGTTATATGTGTAGGTGAGGAGAGGAGTGGAGATGCTGGGCCAGCACACACTTATTAGATGCTCCCAAACCTACCACTGATGTTTGGTTATCTAATAAACGTTTGAGTGTGAATGGTGATGATTGAAAAGAGTGATCAGTAAGCAGCAGGAGAAGCAAAGGAGCCATGGATCCATGAACAGCATTACCGGGGTTGGGAGGCATCAACAAAATGAAGAATTGAATTTAGGTTAAAATATTGATTTTTTCTGGGTGCTGCTTAGCCACCATTAACCCTAATAAATGCATATAGCAAATCTCCTGGATTGAATAACGTCTAGCATCATTCAACACACTTACTGTGAGCGCAAGGCTACAAGAACACACCCCCTGAGCTCATGTCATCGTGCCACCCTGGAACTCACAAGAGAATGTTGAACAGAACAACACCCACATCACTATGTGCTTCTCTCTGCATCGAGAACCACCTACCACAGTCACAGGAACTCACATCCAGGACCAAAGACAGCTCAGACTAAAGTAAACCACCCACTTCTGCTCTAGATATATACTTCCCTGCATCCCATGGTCACAATGATAAGATTGCCACATGTTTGGTCAGCTTTAAGCTTATCAACTGCAGTGGAAAAGAATCACCCACCTTTAAAATAATCACATTTTGTTTCTTTGCAGCCTGAAATGAAGACACATAGATTTGTTTTATCCAGCTGTATTTACTCAGTGCAACTTATAACATCCAAGTGAAAGATGTAACCCCAACATGTCAGAAAAAAATAAAATAAATTCAAAAACAGAATATCAGAGTTAGAAACCCCCCCCTTAAAAATGACTTCTAAACTCAATCAGGTGTAGCGAATCACCTTCTCAATGGCACACAAAGCCATTTTACTTTCAACTGTGATTAGCTGTGGTCATATTGATTAGCGCAGCATGAAAAGCGCTTTCCTGGAGCATTTCAGTCCCTAGTGCAACTGACGCAAACAATTAACTATGGGTGGAAAGGTACTGTCAAAAGATCTCTGGGATAAAGTTGTGGACAGTCAGGCGATGGATACAAAAAATGTTTTCAAGGCTTTATCAATGCCTAGAAGCGCATTGAAGTCTATTATTTAGAAGTGGAAGGTATTTGGTACAACATAGACCCTCCCTTGATCAGGACGTTGCTGCAAACTGGATGAAAAAGCCAGGAGGAAACTAGTCAGAGAGGGTACCAAGAGGCATACAGCAACTCTGAAGCAGTTGCAGGAATTTATGACAGAGAGCGGCCATTGTATGCATGTGACAACATAATCACAAATTCTCCACAAATTTGGCTTGCATGGGAGTCACTGCACAAGAAAGGCCACATGCAATCGCGACTGAGCTTTGCCAAAACGCACCTTTAAGATTCTGAGTCCACATGGAAAAAGGTGTTCTAGTAAGATGAGACTAAAATGTAATTATTTGGCCTCAACACCAAGTGATATGTCTGGTGGAATTCAATACAGCTCACCATCCGAATAACACTATTCCTACAGTAAAGTATGGAGATGGTAATATCCTGTTATGGTTGGTGTTTCTCTGTAGCAGGGACTGGAGCACTTTTCAGGATAGAAGGAAAAATGGATGGGGCAAAATACCATCAAATTCTTGAGAAAAATCTGCTGCTCTATGCCAGAAAGTTGTCAATGGGAAGGTTTACCTTCCAACATGACATTGATCCAAAGCACACAGCAAAAATGACCACACAGTGGCTGAAGGAGTAAAAGGTGAATGTCTTTGCTTGGCCTAGTCAGAGCCCAGACTTAAACTCCTGTGGAATGATTGGAAGACTGCAGTCCGCAAATGGTCACTATCAAATTTAACCACCAAGGACGTACATTGACCTCCTTGGGTTTGAGTGGTGATATCTGAATGGTGCCTGCAGGCACCATTCAGATACCGTTTTTTTCAGCCAACGATTCTGAAGAAGATAAAAGTGGTCTTAACGGCGGATACGCCGCAAGATCACTTTTATCAGCGGTGGGAGAGGTGCCCTCCTGCCACTTTCCCGTCATCTCCGCCGCTTACCGGACCCGCCGGCAGCGGCGGAGATGATCGGATCCGCCCTCCCCAGTGTCCGTGAGCGGCTGAAGCTCGGCTCCATAGTACGGCAGGGATGTCACAGGTCGCTTCCACCCAAAGGTTTTAAAGGGGACATTTTTTTTTTGGGCTGTCATTTTTTTCACTTTTTTTTTCGCATTTTACTGTAAATATGAGATCTGAGGTCTTTTTAACCCCAGATCTCATATTTAAGAATGTTTACATTTCTTTTAATAGGAATAAAAGTGATCATTTTTTTTTTTTAAAGAACAGTGTAAAAATAAAAAGTCAAAAGCAAAATAAATAATAATAAAAAAAAAAATTTAAAGTGCTCTGTCCCGCCGAGCTCGCGTGCAGAAGCCCACATATGAAAACGGTGTTCAAACCATACATGTGAGGTATCGCCACAATCGTTAGAGCGAGAGCAATAATTCTAGCACTAGACCTCCTCTGTAACGCAAAACTGCTAACCTGTACAATTTTTTAAATGTCGCCAATGGAGATTTTTAAGTTGCAAAGTTTGTCGCCATTCCGCGAGCGGACGCAATTTTGAAGTATGACATGTTGGGTATCATTTTACTCGGCGTAACATTATCTTTCACAATATGGAAAAAAATGGCCTAACTTTACTGTTTTCTTATTTTTTTAACTAAGAATACTGAATTTATTTTAAAAAAAAGCAGGCTTGGAAGACTGCTGCGCAAATACGGTGTGACATGAAGTTTTGCAATGACCGCCATTTTATTCTTTAGGGTGTTAGAAAAAAAAATATATAATGTTTGGGGGTTCTAAGTAATTTTACAGCAAAAAAAAAACCTGTTTTTAACTTCTAAACAACGAACCAAAAAAACAGGCTCGGTTGAGAAGTGGTTAACTGAACTTGAGCAGTTCTGTAAAGAATGGGTGTGCAAATATTGCAAAGTCTAGATGTGCAAAGTTAGTAGAAACATATCCCAACAGACTAAAAGCTGTAATCAAAGCAAAAGGTGGTTCAACAAAATACTGACACAAGGGGGTGATCCTTTTTCAAACTCAGTGATTCTGTTTTGGATTTTTGATTTTTTTTTTTCGAGGTTTTGAGGACTGGTTCACGCCACAAAAATGCACTCCAGATCCGTTCCGGATGCATTTTTGCATGCACATTTTTAACGCATTTTTGGCACGTTCCCGTGCGTTTTTGATGCATTTCCGGATACATTTTTTTCTTCTTTTTTCCAGTTTTTTTTCACTGTACAGGAGGTCTGGGGCATTTTTGATGCATTCCAGTGTGTTTTTTTATGCATTTTACTGTGTTCCAGTACAGTCAAGTGCAGAAAAAATGCAACTTGTTCTACTTTTTTTTTTCTGGAATCGGAAAGCCCTGGAACTGACTGCACTGGTGTGAACTATGCCATTTTAAACCATATAACCTACTTTCTGTGCGTTTTTGATTCAGGGAAAAAAATGCACTGGACTGCATGTGGTGTGAACTGGCCCTGAATTTTTTTTTTTTTTGAATATCTGTGGAATGACTTGAAGACTGCAGTCCACAAATGCTCACCATCAAATTTGACTGGACTTGAGCAGTTCTGTAAAGAATGGGTGGGCAAATATTGCAAAGTCTAAATGTGCTAAGTTAGTAGAGACCTATCCCAACAGACTGTAATCAAAGTTCAACAAATTACTGACACAAGGGGGTAATCCTTTTTCCAACTTTTTTGAGGGCTGGTTTACACCACAAAAACCTACTCCAGATCTGTTCTGGATGCATTTTTGCATGCACGTTTTTGACGCGTTTTTGGCATGTTCCAGTGCATTTTTGGCACGTTCCAGTGCGTTTTTGGCATGTTCCAGTGCGTTTTTGGTACGTTCCAGTGCGTTTTTGATACATTTCCATTTTTTTTTTCACTGTCCAGGGGACCTGGTGCGTTTTTGATGTGTTCCAGTGCAGTCTAGTGTGGTTTTTTTTTTCTTCTGACATGTTGGTGTTATATCTTTCACTTGGATTTTAAAAGCACTGAGTTAACCTCTACAGGTCCGCGCTATTGACAAAAGACGTCAACAGCGCGGACCTGAAAATCCGGGTGGACGTCCATGGACGTCCGCCCCTTTACACGCCCCCTGCGCGCTCTGGGCGGCGGCGGCGGCGCGCGCGCGCCGCCGCCGCACGCTGCGGGGGCGTGCCCGCGGGTCGGGCGGACTCGATGTCCGCTCCTGACCCGCGATCGCCGTACAGAGCAGTAGAATGGGGAACCGCCGATGTAAACACGGCGGTTCCCCGTTCTGTGACAGGGGACAAACAGATCTACTGATCCCTGTCACTGGGATCAGTTAGATCTGTTATGTCCCGACCAGCCCCGCCCCCCCACAGTTAGAACACACCCAGGGAACATTGTTAACCCCTTCACTGCCCCCTGCAGGTTAACCCCTTCACTGCCAATGACATTTATACAGTAATCAGTGGACATTTAAATTTCTGATCGCTGAATAAATGTCATTGGTCCCAAAAAAGTGTCAAAAATGACCAACATGTCCGCCCGGATATCAAAGTCCCGATAAAAATCGCAGATCGCCGCCATTACTAGTAAAAAAAATAATAATAATAAAAACGCCATAAATCAATTCCCATAGTTTGTAGACGCAATAACTTTTGCGCAAACCAATCAATAAACGCCGATTGCGATTTTTTTTTACCAAAAATATGTAGAAGAATATATATCGGCCAAAACTGATGAATAATTTTTTTTTTTTTTGGGATATATATTAGAGCAAAAAGTAAGAAATATTGTTCTTTTTTCAAAATTGTCGCTCTTTGTTTTGTTTATAGCACAAAAAATAAAAACCGCAGAGGGGATCAAATACCACCAAAAGAAAGCTCTATTTGTGGGGAAAAAAGGACATCAAGTTTATTTGGGTACAACGTCGCACGACCGCGCAATTGTCATTCAAAATGCGACAGCGCTGAAACCTGAAAATTGGTCTGGGCAGGAGGGGGGTTTAAGTGCCCAGTAAGGAAGTGGTTAATAAGGCTGGATAATACAAAAACTGAGTCTGTCTTTATTTCAGGCTGGAATGCAACAAGATGTGATTATTTTAAAGGGGCATGATTCTTTTCTATACCCGCTGTACATAGTGCTTGGACCCTCCTAAATAATTTACAATCAGTCAGGTAAAGCCTTGCAATACATGATTGTTAACAGATCTAAAGTAAATTGAGCAATCAGGCTGTAATTTGTGTGGCCAGCTTTAGGGCTCTGCCATGAAAAAGCAGCTCCAAAACCAATTTTATGAATTTTTTTTGTTACTAGGAAAAAAGTAGTCTCAAGAACTTCTGCTTGATATTCTCTCCATGTAAAAATGAAGTCACCACCAATAACCATCTAGTGCAACGACTGTCTTAAACAATCAATAAAAATATTTAGGCAGACCCTTGCTATACGAGATTGGTAACAAATCTAACTTAGATTGAACAATCAGACCGTAACATATGTGGCCAGCTTTTGGACTCCGCCACGGAAGACATTTTGGCAGCTGCAAAGCCTCTTTTATGAATGTTTTTTTGTTGCTAGGGAAAAAGTAGTCTCAAGAACTTTTGCTTGATATTCTCTCCTTGTAAAAATGAAGTCACCACCAATAACCATTTAGTGCAACGACCATCTTAAACAATCAATAAAAATGTATTCTGCAGACCCTTACAATATGAGACTAGTAACAGATCTAACTTAGATTGAACAACCAGACCGTACCGTGTGTGGCCAGCTTTTGGGCTCCGCCACCAAAGAGACATTTTGGCAGCTGCAAAACCTCTTTCATGATTGTTTTTGTTGCTAGGGAAAAAATAATCACAATCACTGGTAGGGCTGTGTCCTAGCTATTCTACTGTTGCTCAATAGGTCATCATTGGCAGCACAGAAAGCTGGATAAACTTTCATTATCCAGTGTCATCTTCCTGCGTACATTCAAATATGTTTATTTTCCGTGGTGAAACCCAGACAGTTCTTAGTAAAGCCCCAGTGTTCTATCAGGAGTACATAGGATGTCTCTTCCAACTGAGCTTAGCTTTTGAGCAGCTACTTTACTTACAACTCAGTATTCTCTGCTTGTAAAAATGAAGTCACAGCCACAGTTTATATGATTGAATGTGCTTTCTATATGTGACCTTGTCTGATACTTAGAATGCTGATGCTCGTGTCTGATTCATGAGTGAACTACTTATAAATATCAGACAATGGCAAGCGAGCAATAAAAAGCATTAAACATGACCTGTCGCTTTTTAATTTATAAGCTACACTAGTTGTACTATGGTTAAAGGGAAAAAGTTAGCATTCTCTGTAAAATCTAGGTCAGACTGGCTCTGTCATGGTTGCTTGTATCATTGCTTTGATCTGAGTATTTATGTTCATAAACCTCATTTTCCATTTCCTCCATGAAGGTTGAAAGCAGCAGTACAAGATGCAGAACAGTTAAAAGGGGAAAAAACACAATTGGAAAAACACATCGGGGAGCTACAGGCAAAATGTTCAGAAATGGAACAAGAGAAATACGAAGCGATTTCCAGAGTACGAGACAGTATGCAGATTGTAGAGGAAGCCAACATTGTGAAAAGCCAGGTAAGACCCTGGAAATATGGCAGTGTTTCTAGAATATGTTAGAAACTCCAGGAATCCTGTCTAAACAGAGCTGAGGGGGACTTGGAAAGCAATCACCTCTTCTTGCTATGTGGCTCTTCTGATTCACGGGTTCTTTAGCAAGAATGGGGCTTATTTTTTTTAAATTGCATAGCAATACAGAAAATACTACTGACAATATGGCGTTCATGTACATCATTTCTTTTTTTCTAAGCAGTAGTAGAGAAAAGCCTCGTACACACGATGAGGATAATATACAAATGATCATTCAATTTTTTTTTGCATGCTAGTCTCCCATCCAAAATGAAGAGGTTACGAAAACTCTCGTACAACTTCGGAAGTGACGTCATGTCACGTAACGTTATCTAATGAGTATTGTATTGTAATGTATTCTTATATTTCCAAGAATGCATGGTCTTGCTCTTCTGATTTTTATTCAGGCGAATACTGTACCGATTAAACCAAAATCATACGATCTGTTATATGAGAATGTTTGTTTGTTTTTTTCATTTTTGGATAGTTTTGGGTGATCTGTCATGATCAGCTTTTGAAAGCTATGCACTAACATTCAGATTATCATACAATCGCTTCGAAAGCGTTATTTTTCCTTCGCTTTTCTGATCGTGTGTGCTAGGCAAAAATAATTATGAAATCTGGTTGTTGTGGTTTTGCTCATCTTTCCACTGGTTCATTTATCTCAGCCCAGCCTCTTTTTCAGTTTTGTTGAAAGGGAACTCTAGCCTAGACAATGTTGATTTCATACAAAACTAAAGTGTCTACATAACCACTCTGTAATATACTGTACATATTAACCACTTAAGGACCGGAAGGATTTCCCCCTTAATGACCAGGCCATTTTTTGCGATAAGGCGTTGCGTCGCTTTAACTGATAATTGCACGGTTGTGCGACGCTGTACCCACACAAAATTGATGCCCTTATTTTCCTCGCAAATAGTGGTTTCTTTTGGTGATTTCTGATCACCTCTGCGGTTTTTATTTTTTGCGCTATAAAAAAAAAAGAGCGACAATTTAAAAAAAAAAATAATAATTTTTTTGTTTTCTGCTATAATACATGTCCAAAAATATATGTATATATATATATATATATATATATATATAAGAAAACAAAGTTATTCATCAGTTTAGGCCAATTATATATTCTTCTACATATTTTTGGTTAAAAAAAATCGCAATAGGCGTTTATTGATTGGTTTGTGCAAAAGTTATCATGCCTACAGCCTATGGACTCTAGGGGCCTTTATTTATTTTTTTAATAGTTTTTACTAGTAATGGAGGCGATCTGCGATTTTTAGCGGCACTGAAACATTGCGATGCACAAATCTGACCCCAAATGACACTTTTTGGGGACCAGTGACATTATTACATTGATCAGTGCTATAAAAACGCAGTGATCAATGTAAAAATGACACTAGCAGGGAAGGGGTTAACACTAGGGGGTGATCAAGGGGTTAAGTGTGTTCTAACTGTAGGGGGGGGGGGGGGGTTGGGTTGGCTTACTAGGACATGACAGAGATCACTGTTCCTGTTCACTGGGAACAGAAGATTGCTGCCATGTCATCTGGCAGAACGGAGATACGCGTTGTTTACATAGGCAGATCAAGGTTCTGCCTCTGTACACCGCGATCGCAACATCAAGCCCAACGGACCCGCGGGCGAGCTATACCCCCTGCACGAACCGAAGTACAATGACGCGCTATGCGACCACCTTGCTGCTGCGGATGGTCGGGGAGTGGTTAACAATACAATTTTTTTAAATTTGTTTTTTAGTTTTGTATGTTAATTGCATCCTAAATTAACACAACACACACACACACACAACTTCAGATTTATGTACAATTTTTTTTTAATCTATGTTCAAAATCCAAAGAAATTTCAAAGTGACACTAAAAGTTATCCTTATCCACCGAAAACCTAATCTATCTTTCAATTAATTGTTTTATTGTGTTTTTCTGCCTCTATTTAACCACAACAGTACCTGGCACGAAAACCCCCTTCCTGTCCAGGCCATTTTTCAGCTTTCAACGCTATCACACTTTGAATGACAATTACTCAGTCATGCAACACGGTACCCATATGAAATTTGCGTCCTTTTTTTCACACAAATAGAGCTTTCTTTTGGTGGTATTTAATCACTAGGAGGGGGTTTATATTTTGTTCTATAAATAAAAAAAGATTGAACATTTTTTGAAAAAATGCCTTTTTCTTTGTTTCGGTCATAAAATTTTGCAAATTAGTAATTTTTCTTTGTAAATTTTGGCCAAAATTTATACTGCTACCTATCTTTGGTAAAAATAACCAAAATAAGTGTATATTATTTGGTCCTTGTGAAAGTTATAGAGTCTACAAGCTATGGTGCCAATCATTGAAAATTGATCAGATCTGATCACACCTGATATACTGACAGCCTATCTCATTTCTTGAGACCCTAACAAGCCAGGAAAGTAAAATTACCCCCCAAATGACCCCTTTTTGGAAAGTAGACATTCCAAGGTATTTAGTAAGAGGCATGGTGAATTTTTTGAAGCTGTAATTTTTCCCACAATTCTTTGCAAAATGAAGATTTTTTTTTTT
>BLSH010089188.1:119092-148217 GCA_018402905.1 Glandirana rugosa | reverse complement strand
GATCGCGCGCAATCCCGGCTTAAAGGGAGGACGTCATATGACGTCCACCCGCTGGGAGAGCAGGACCGCTCCGCCGTCATTTGACGGTGGGCGGTCCTGAGGCAGTTAACATCCTCCGTGAGTTCCCAAATCTTTCTTTCTCTTCCGTTCACTGACAGACGCAGCCTTCTTATGACACATGGGGTTATGCTCATCCTACTAGGAGTAGCCTAGGCAAAACAAACAAAAGTGTAGGTTGGCCCCTCCCAGGGGGCCATCCTCACCTTAGCATATAATCCCCCTGCTCTGTACAGCACATCAGTTTTTATTTGCCTAGTGCAAGGAGTAGACCTGGTTCCCTATGGGAGCAGCAGTCTCCTGAAGATTCATCTAAGGAAGACTGCTATCAAGAAGCTGGCTGGTGGTATAGAGGATATCTTGAATCCTTATCTTTCCCCAGTCCGGCCAACACTATGCGAACCCCCTCAGGAGGGCCCACCGCATAGCGCCCGTTCCATGTGGACGGCCAGTGGCTAAAACCCACTAGAGCCCAGTGACTGGTTCACCTGTCCAGTGGCCTGGCCAGGAGCATGCCTTCTTGCGGGGAGGTAGGTCTGCTCCGGGTGGCTACCCGCTGCGCCCGTCGGATTGGTGAGCGAACCCCTCTTCTGCCCTAGAGGCATGGAGAGTGGGCACCTGGGCAGCTCTGTGGTGGTCAGCCGTTCGAATCTGCACCGACCGTCCGGAGCAATGTGTTAGGTGGGTCGTCGCCATTGGATTTTGGAGCACCGCTCGTTCGTTGCCAACCGCATGTGTGTAATGGCAGCGTCCATTGTTTGAGAACCATGTGGTTTCCAGCCTGCTCTCTGGCGGCCTCCAGTGGTCGATTGGGAGAACTGCAGTTCTTGTGCAGGAAGTCCTTAAAAACGGGTGTGGGCTTCCGGTTTTTGCTTGGACAGCATGGCTGACACACAGTAACAAGCTCCTGACGTGCAGCAGTTTGTGGGCATTGCTCTTCGGTTGGAGTGCTGAGGCATCAAACAGCAAGTATAGCTGGCGCTTCCTGGGTGCTGGTAGCGGTGGGTGTAATCCGCCCGGGTCTGCCTGGCTGATTTGGGGGTAGAGGTGGTGGTTACACAGCAGGGGTGCCGGGCTGAGATGTCAGAGGCCGGCAATTCTATGGCAGGGGTACCTGCAGATCTACAGTCCACCCCAGGAGCATTTGTGTCCTTGGAACAGCTGAGGGCGGTGTTTGGGGAGTTCTTCCCCCAGGCAGGGGTGCCCGTTCCGAAGGGCCCCCAGAAGTGCCCACCCCCCCTCTTTCCTCAGGGGAGGATTCAGATCTAGAAAGCGCTTCAGTGGTCACACCTGTGGATCTTTCAGAGGGTGAGCTGCCCTCAGAGGGCGAAGAGGATCAGGGGGCTATAGTGGAAGCACTGATCACTGATATTCGCGACTCTATGCGACTGGACCAAACAAGGGAGTCGCATGAGTCCGCATATGTTTGTGGATCGCTTAGACCCCCTTGGTCCCCTAGGGCTTACCCTTATGATCAGGTGTTTGAACAGGCAGTGATCAAGGAATGGCGTAAGCCACCAAGTTCCTTGGCTTTGCCTAAAAGCTTTGCTGTTCGCTACCCCTTTGAGGAAAGCTTTACTAAGAGATGGGCTTCCCCGGTGGTGGACCTTGCCGTGGCTCGTGTGAATAAGGCAACCACCATCCCCTTGGAGGGGTCGCCATCCTTTAAAGGGGCGGCCGATCGCCGCACAGAGACAGTGTATAAAGCACTATTCTTGTTGGCTGGGTCAGCCATGCGGCCAGCGCTAGCGACTGCTATGGCGGCACAGTCTCTTCGTGAGCACGCTGCCGCGCTGCGCACTAGTTTGTCTGGTGAATGTGCACAGGCTGAAGTACAGCGAGTGCAACATTTGGAAGAGGGTCTCCGCTACATACTGTATGCCATGCTGCTTTGGATCTTCTCCCCATATTGTCAAAAATGTCTGTTTGTTCAATTGTTATCAGGCGGGTGCTGTGGCTCCGCTCTTGGTCGGGCGACCAGGCTTCAAAGAAAGCTCTGGCAGACCTGCCCTTTCAGGGAGGGCGTCTGTTTGGCCCACAGTTGGATAAAATTATTAAGGATTTCACGGGAGGGAAGAGTACTTTCCTTCCAGAGCCGAAGCGACAAGATCATCGTTGTAGGCAGGGTCCTGTCACTTCTGGTCAGAAGAAATTTTTTCGGGCACCCAGCCCAGTGGGCAAGGCTGTGAAGGCGTTCGCGGGTCACAGCAAGAGGCCCTGGCAGCGTAAGTCTGAAACAGCGGAGGACAAGTCTGCCTCCGCATGATGGGTGGCCCCCACCCGCCTCACGGGTGGGGGGCCGGTTTCTGGGGGTTGCAAGCAGCTCTCTGCCCCCAGAAAAGTCCTTCCCCTCAAACTTGAGGCTCGCGCAGGAGCGTCGGGGCGCGCTTCTAGGCGCCAGTCAGGCGCTCAGCAGTCAGAAGTCATCATGAATGCTGGCTTGCCGGCTGGAGTACCTGGGTCTGATTCCAGACACGGTACAGACAGGGGTGTTCCTAACACCGAGCAAGCGTCTAACGCTTCAGGCTGGGCGAACCCTGTGATCGCGCCAATGGTTCTCCTTACGGTTTTGTATACGGGTGTTGGGGCTCAGGGTGTCGACTTGCGAAGCGATACCTTACGCCCAGAACACTCGGCTCCTGCGAGAGGCAATGTTGTCGCAGTGGGACAAATCTCCTCTATCCCTGGACAGGCCGATCAGGTCGGAGTGTCAGTCCCGGGAACCCTTGGTTTGGGGGATTCAGGTCCGGCCCTAAGGGGAGGGAGAAGTTGTCCTCCCCTCAATTGGTCGATGTAGGTACCGGAACTGAGAGCGAGCAGGCTTTGCCTGTCCCGTTGGACAGAAGGGATGCGCCGCCCGGTTCTGGCTCAGTCGGTAAATGCCACAGAGGTGGCGTAGCTAAACCATCAGGGCGGAATAAGAAGAACAGCAACAGCCGCGGACACGGCTCCGATCCTTCGGGGGGCAGTGATTCACAGGCCTCGGGGTCGGTATCGGTTGCTGTACATTTTTCCTCCTCTAGGGGCTCTACCGCGGGTTGTACGTGGAGTAGAGGCGGGGTGAATCCCGACCATCCTGGTAGCTCCAGATTGGCCCCGGGATCCTTGGTACGCCGACGTAGTACGGAGGGTGGCAGAGGTTCCGGGGCACCTTCCACTCCGCGGGGACCTACTGGCTCAGGGGCCCATCTGGCGTCCTGCTTCACTCTCGCTGGCTTTGACGGCTTCACTATTGAGTCCCAGGTATTGAGGGATAGGGGTGTCTCTAACTCCGTAATCCCTACTATAATAAAAGCACGTAAGAGTTCCTCACGTAAAATTTATCATAGGACCTGGAAGGCCTATATTACCTGGTGCGAGGCAGGGGGTTGGAACTCTTATAGAGTGTCCAGAGTACTGTCATTTTTGCAGCAAGGTCTGGACAAGAACCTGGCGTTAAGTACGCTTAAGGGGCAGATTTCGGCCCTGGCGGTTCTTTTTCAATGGCCCTTGGCTTCTCATTCATTGATCCGTACATTTGTACAGGGGGTACATCATGTGGCTCCCCGGATACGGTCGCCTTTGGCACCGTAGGATTTGAATCTGGTGCTTTCTGTGTTGCAGAGGATTAGGGACATTCCCTTACAGTTGTTGTCGCTTTCTGGTGGCTATCACATCCGCCAGGCGGGTGTCGGAGTTAGCTGCATTATCTTGCAGGTCACCTTACTTGGTCCTCCATAAGGACAAGGCAGTTCTGCGGCCTTCCCCTTCGTTTCTTCCGAAGGTGGTTTCTTCCTTTCATTTAAATGAGGATATTGTTCTCCCCTCATTGTGCCCGCACCCGTCACATCCCAAAGAAGTTGAGCTGCATTCTTTGGATGTGGTGAGGGCCTTGCGGGTGTATTTAAGTTCTACAGCTTCCTTTCGGAAGTCTGATTCTTTATTTTTGCTGACGGAAGGGTCGCGCAAAGGTATGGCGGCCTTGTCAGCTACCGTATCTCGTTGGATACGGAAGACTGTGACTCATGCATATGAGATTCGGGGCAAGGTTCCCCCGTTCCCAGTCACAGCTCATTCCACCAGGGCAGTTAGTACTTCCTGGGCGTTTAGACACCAAGCCTCGGTGTCTCAGGTGTGCAAGGCGGCCACTTGGGCCTCAGTGCACACGTTTACTAAATTTTACAAAATTGATGTTGTGGCATCCTCGGATGCTGCTTTTGGCCGCAAAGTATTACAAGCGGCAGTATAGGCGCAGTTAGCGCTGCCTGAGAGGGCGTTTTTCTGTTGGGTACAGTTGTTATGATTTCCCCACCCCTCTTGATTGGCACAGCTTTGGGACGTCCTCATGTGTGATAAGAAGGCTGCGTCTGTCAGTGAACGGAAGAGGAAAAGGGATTTTTGTATAACTTACCGTAAAATCCTTTTCTCTGAGTTCACTGACAGACGCAGCACCCACCCCTCTGCGTTGGTTTTGTACGGCTTGTTACGAACTGATGTGCTGTACAGAGCAGGGGGATTATATGCTAAGGTGAGGACGGCCCCCTGGGAGGGGCCAACCTACACTTTTGTTTGTTTTGCCTAGGCTACTCCTAGTAGGATGAGCATAACCCCATGTGTCATAAGAAGGCTGCGTCTGTCAGTGAACTCAGAGAAAAGGATTTTACGGTAAGTTATACAAAAAAATCCCTTTATCCCTCCCTCACTTCTGCTTGTTTGGAAGAAGCAGTGCATGTTTGTTGCAGTTATGTGCACTAATCTTTGCATACTACAAATCCCATAGTCCCTAGCGAGCAAGAGAGAGTGGCTTTGTTCCTACATACAGTGGGAACGTGGAGAACACACACAAGCAACCCACTAACACAGCCTTTTCCAACCAGGGTGCCTTCTGGGTTCTTCAGGGGTGCCTTGGGAAAATGCTTACAAATTGCCTAAAATTGTCAACAAGCTTGCGGGTGGATCAAACTTTCCTTTTTGTTACAAAGGGCCACAGGTTTTTATTGTGCAGCAGTACAAACTTGGGCACTGCTTGGGCTAGTGTTCTAACCACCAATGATGTCATTGGCTGATAAGGAGGACTTCTGCACAACAACCTTGTTTGCCCCTCTCCGTCAGCACTGGGGTCACTTTAGCTGAATGACGGAGAGAAACTGAGGGTGAAGAGAAATGCTAGAATAGTAGTCAGTACCAGTGTGCAAAGGTATTTGCTTTGTAAGAATAAATCGCCTCTAATGTTGGGTGCCTTACGTGTGTGGATGCTGCTGCAATGTGTAAAACTATTAGTTCAGTTTTTTATATTTTCGAATGGGGTGTCTCAAGATTGTACATCATTTTAAAGGGTGTCACAAATGAAAAAAGATTGAGAAACACTGTTTTAACAAGAAGTCTGATCAGAACAAAAATCAAAAAAGAAAACAAAATCTGGAGAAGGCTGAGAACAATAGGAGGGTACTTTTTGAGCTAAGAATACATACTTATTTTTTTTAAACCAGAGTTAAAGGGTAACTCCACTTCCGTGGGGGAAAAGAATAGCAAACAAAAAAAATATATAACGTGTACTATTGCGATACAAGTCATATTGTAATTGAATGTTATTAAAAATTACCTTTCTTTTCAATCTGCAGCCACTGTAATTTACTAAGAATGCTTTGCAATATAGCTACCTGGAGTTGTTCTGTACACAGAATGTGTACTGACCACTCCCCAGAAACATAATTTCCTGCTTGTGTGATTGGCTCACCAGTTTTCCCAGAAGTCGGTCTGAGATACAAGTCAGATTTCAGGCATCCCCTGCAACAAAAATGTCATTTTTGGAGAAGATACTTTTAATAGGAGCACATCTAAAGGGATGCAGGCCCAGTAGGTTTCCTCATTAGTGCTCTCCAGCTGCACACCTGATTGATAATTATGAAACCACTCCCATTAGACCCACTCAGTACAGAGGCACAGAGAAACACAGAGAGATTTCTTCAGAATAACAAAAGGTAGGAATCTGCAACGGTTGTTATAATCTTTGCAATGTACATAGATCACCCGGGGGGGATGTTTTTTTTTCCTCAACAAAAGTGGAGTTACTTTAAAGTGTATCTCTGGCCAAAGCTTTAATTAGTTTTGAATGGGGGGAGGGTTAGACCCTCTATAATGTTTCAATACAAGCAAAAGATTATCAATGATCTCCCACTAAAAAAACAGATTTTTCTTGTGTTTGATGATAAGGGAACTGTATGGCAAACTAATGTATAATTCGGTGTAATAGCTAGACAACTTGGTCAATCTGATTTGTCGGCTGCACCATATTTCATCACTTTGTACATTAATTGATGCCTTTTGACACTGTGCAGTTAATTAAATAATTATTGTGCTTCTAAGCATGAGATCTTATGTTAGTGTCACTCCAATTTATATAATTGCTGTCACTCTAGAGTTGCACACCAGCCTTTTGGCTTTCACCCAAGAGAAAATGAAACCTTGTTTAAAGGAGGTCAGATGTTGCTTCTGTCTGTTGCTCTCTAGCTGACCTCAGCCTCAAGTATTCTTGTTAAAAGTGCGTTAATTATCCAAATACCCTGGTTATCCAGCAGCTGCATAAGAAGGCTTTGCAACTAGATGTGGGGTCTATTCAGGTGAGCTTCTCCACTTGTTTGCCTAAGGACGCATTCAGGAATAAAGCTGGATTCAGCTACATGGAAACCTTGTGAACAGCAATATAAACTGGCCTAAACAGACCGTCATAAATTAGGCATAGAGAATTTTTAGCATTTGCTTTGACTTGTAATTTATTATTTGTGCAGTGGGTGGTCTGTGCATTAATGTTTGGTACATGAAATATGCATCATCTCCATTACTTTAATGTTCCCCTAATTGGCCTACCAGCAAGTAAGTTAAAACTATATTTTAATTAATTCTGAACTCTGGTGCTAGATTTACGTTTTCTGCCAACCTCTTCACCAGTTTTATTTCTCATTACTTGCAACTGTAATGGCCACACAACTCCGCTCAGATCTATTTTAGAAGCTATGCTGGTAGCCATACTCATCCCTCCTTTGTATTCTTAATAAAGGAAAGAAAGCAAGGAGTTCAGGTTATGTAATTGCATCTGCCTTAAAACACATTCACACCTAAGCACTGCCCTGGTGTGTTTCATGCCTAGAAATGTTCTCCCAAGCATCCATTGCTAGTTGTGTAAAATTTTAGTGTGCGGTTTAAATTCCTTCCTTTAGGTGCAGTGCAAGGCATCCTTCAAGGGCACGTTTCACCTCATTGGGTTTCCACGGCAGGTGTATTGATCCAGGCCCCAGTACATGCCTAAATTAGGCCGTGTCCTCTTTGACAGTCCCAGGTCATAGAAAATGTAACACCAGATTAGTCTACACATTAGCTCCAACCATTTACCCAGGTGCTGTTATGGTTCCTTTACACCAAGCAACAAATGAAAACTCCATAATCACACTCGTGCATAAACGAAATCATCTTCAAAAATCCTCTTCAAAAATCAAAGGAAAAGCGTTTTATGTTGTACTTAGCATTTTCTCTAAATTGAGTCTTTTTACAATTATTTTTGGAGGTTTTTTTTCTTTGCACAGGTTTAAGTTTCTGGATAAATTTAGAGTTACTGCTGTTTTTTATATTTAATGGTATACTACAGTTTTCATTGTATTTTCTTCTTTTCATTGGGATAAATTTAGAAACTAGGTTTAGAAATGTTTGTTTAGGTAAAGTATAAAGTGATCCTTTGCCCAAACTATCACTCTAAAGTACTTATATGCTATAAACAAGCAGTAAAACACCTTTTAAACAAGCCCACATTCACCTCTGTATCTGTAGGTATTGTGGAGAAATACATTTTTACATTTCACAACAGAGGTACAGAAACCTTCGCTTTTAAACCATGGAGAACACTGCAGGTGTTTTTATCCTCTTCATGATGGAAAAATCGTAAGGCCTGATTACCGTTTTGCAACTTTGATATGTGTTCGTAAAACTGTACATATCATCACAACTACGGGGTTTATCCAGGTAAATTATACCCTGCTTTTTCAGGACTAATTGGGGTTCCATTTGGTGGTAAATGGTAATGGATATCTCATAATGTGTGTTTTTTTTTCTTTTTTTAACTATCAAAGGAAAACTAATATAAAACTGGTAATATAATATCATTTTTTTATAATCATTTTTCCTATAATCTACCACCAAAGAACAACCCAAAACAAATGTATGTTATTTGTTGTTTGTACTCTTAATGGGGCGCAGAAAAAATAATATACATTTTGCTTTTTTTTTTTATCCTGCCTAAAAAAACACTAACTGACGCTGGTACTATTTTTTTTTTTTATTATTATTCTACCTGAAATACACTGACCCTGACCTTTGACTCTGACCATGACCTTGGACTCCAACGCTAACCCTGATACCCTGACCTAGATGAAACCCTGATCTACCTATTTTATCTTTATTTTTTATTATTACTTTTTTTTTTCTTTGTTTAGAATTGTATTCTCTAGTAAGGAAAAAAAAAAATACAGTGTATCTTAATGTTGGATGGCACATTCAGCCTGTGTGTACTGAAGCCGGTCATTCAGCCCACTTCTGGCGAAGGGGCGTAACCTAAAAAAGTCTGCCGACCAACTCCCAATCGGCATTTTCAGACAGTGGCTGGGGCGTTCCCCTGTCAGAAAACAATAGAACTGCAGGGGAGATCACTGTACTAACATTGGATTATTAGTATAGTGGCTCCGACCTGAGCCGTCTGTTTTTTTTTGTTTTTTTTTCGTTCAGCCCGCTGGGATGAACGAAAAAAAACTAGTAGTGTATACTAGGCTTAATTGTTTAGTGTCACATTAACTCTTCCCTACTCTATCCTCCCAAAAAATGTGCTTTTAGACCTACTTTCATTTTTTTTGTTAATGGAAATGCACGAACCACCAAAAGAAAATAAAAAAACACATGCACATACCTTTTCAACACAAGGCAGCGTGTTTAAAACCTTGCAGTTTTATTGTAATCATTTAAACCACATGTATCATTAGAATGGCAATGAGTTGGGGTCCCAATTTACCAAAATCATGACTGTTGGATTGAGCAGTCATATTTCAACACACCATGCAAATGGAGGTTAGATGTTCTACCTAACTATCTAGTTCAGTGACTTCACTTAGGCCTAGTTCACACCTATGCATTTTTTAGTGCTTTTTCAGTTTCGCAGAAACACACTACAGTCCATTTAACATGGTTTCCTATGGGTCATGTTCACATCTGTGCATTTTATGGAAAGGGCCAGGGACTTTTTTCTGGTTTTTGGTTCCATAGACCTCAATGGATCAAAATTACATAGCTGCATGTAAGCGTGCAAAAATGCACCCCAATGTACCTCTCACAACAATTAGTTTAGTGGAAACATGCCTTTTGAAGAAAAATAACTATACAGAAACATGCACACAAAAGCACTGACACATGCATGGAAGTACAGTTGACATTTTTATGTGAATGTAGTGTAAATAAGCCCTTAAATCATTAAGGGATAGGATAGAGATAAGACAGAGTTTTTGACCAATTCTAGGGACAACAAATCATATACACATCTTTATTTAGTATACAAGATCAAGGAAATGGGAGGAAAAGAACTCTCCCATACATTCAAGAGTACTTTAAAGGATATGAGGTTGTCACTGAGGTGAGCACAAAAAGCAAATATAATTTTGATTATACAAAAATCCATAAGGCTCCGTTCACATCTGAGCGATGTGAGTTGAAAGCGGAATCAGCTCTATTCTGCCCGCGACTCGCAATAGCAGGAAATCGCGGGACGCCCGGGTGTTCCCGGAGCGTTGGCCGTTGATTCAAATAGCACCCCATAGCCCCTGAGCTAGATGATGAAGACTGGGAAGAAATATGGGAAGGCCCCTTCCTCCAGATGGAATCTGTAAAAGACAGACTGATCCAGTTTAAAATCCTACATAGAATCTATTTAACACCGTCTACACAGAATATATCCCTCTGTCCCGCCTGGGTGTTGGAGGTGCGCGGCGGACTCGGCAGACTTTCTCCACATTTTTTAGATATGCCCCAATATCCAATCCTTCTGAGCGGGGGTGGCCTCGGCCATACAGTTTGTGACCACTATTCAAGTTCCCCAGATGGTGGGGGTCTGCCTGCTGGGTCTGGTGGGCACCCTGGCACACACCCGGGCCTCTAGAACGCTTATAGGGTTGATCTTGTTCTATGCCAGGAAAGACATCCTCCTTCACTGGAAATCCCCATCAGCTCCAACCCTGACATCTTGGAAAAAATTAATTAATGTCAACCTGCCTCTATATAAGGCTACCTACTTAGCGAGAGGATGCCCAAAAAAATGTCATAAAGTTTGGGACATTTGGGTGGAGGACCTATCTACCAAATCTGATCCCGAATCCTCCACTTAGTCCAAGGTAAAGTAGGGTTAGAGATGCGTGTGAGAGCATGACAAACCAATGCCCACCCCATGAACTAAGTAAAGGGGTCTCCCTCCTAAACGATGACCAGATGTGACCTATGGATGGCTGCTACCTATACTTTATGACAATTCAAGTGCCTGCTGGAGCGATGTGTGTTGTTAGTATCGAGGTTGATGCTAGAATTTTTGTGATGTGTTAACCCGAGCCTGGGTATGTCCGATAGGCTCTGTTTTGTAATTAAAGTGAAAATCAATAAAAAAGAATAAAAAAAAAAAAATAGCACCCCATACACGGCACGCTTTTCCTGCGATCTGTCGGGCAACAATAGCGGTAAAAACACCCGACCAGAATCGTGGGATGCCCGTTGCCCAAAAAAAGTACACAAGCTTCTTTTGGGCGACAGGCAGCCCTCGATTCTGGTCGGGCGTTTTTACCGCGATTGTCGCCCTGCGGCTGAGCAATTGACCCAACCTTACAGTGGACCCGGGAGAGGCACCTCTAAGGCCCACTTGGTAGCCAGGCACTCCTTCTCCACAATGGCATAGTTCCTCTCATGCCTGTTAAGCTTCCTGCTTAAGTAGACAACCGGGTGCTCCTCATCGTCTTTGATCTGGGACAGAACCGCACCTAGTCACACCTCAGAGGTGTCTGTCTGTACCAAAAACTCCTTTGTGAAGTCCGGGGTCATGAGCATCGGTTGTACACAAAGGGCCTGTTTCAACTTCTGGAATGCCTTCTCTGCTTCGGGATTCCACTTAGCCATACCCGACCCTCTACCCTTCGTCAGATCGGTCGGGACGGCAATGGTGGCAAAGTAGGGGGCTGAACCATCTGTAATACCCTGTAACCCCTAGTTAGGCACAAACCTGTTTTTTATTCATCGGTTGGGGCCATTTTTGGATTGCCTCAATCTTCTTGGTCTAGGGCTTGATCAGTCCCCGACCAATAACCTACCCAAGGTATTTGACCTCCTCCAGGCCTATGGCACATTTTTTTTGGGTTGGCTGTTAAACCTGCTACCCTCAGAGAATCTACGACTGCTTATACTCGGGGCAGATGGGATTCCCAATCTGGACTGTGGATGACCACATCATCCAAATAGGCGGCTGCATAGGGACGATGCGGCCTGAAGGTTTTGCCAGTAGCCCTTAGTTAGATCTAGGGTTGTTATGTACCTGGCACCTCCCAACCTGTCCACAAGTACGTCAACCCGTGGCATCGGGTATGCATTAAATTTAGACACGTTATTCAGCTACCTGAAATCACTACAGAATCTGATAGTGCCATTGGGCTTTGGGACCAGCACTATAGGGCCCGACCAGGCGCTGTGGGACTCCTCTATCACGTCTAAGTGCAACATTTTGACACCCTGATTATAAACCCTTTTTTGGGCTTCCTGAGCTCGCTCCATATGCTGTCGCGCTAGGGGCGGGACTGCTGCGATTCGATCCTGCATCAAGGAAATTTGCTAGATGACGCTCCTATATGGTATGGCCTCTCCTTCCCATGTCTCTTTTGCGACATCTAGCAGACCCCTGGGATGTCTACCATACAAGAGTTTAAAGGGGGAATGCCCCGTAGGCGTCTGCAGAACCTCTCGTATGGGAAACCTGAGATACGGCGCAACATATCCCAATCTCTCCCATCTTTTTCCACTACCTTTTTCAACATGCTTTTGAGTGTTTTATTAAACCTCTCCACAAGTCCATTCGTTTGGGGGTGGTAGACTGAGGTACGGAGATGGAAATTTTATACAACCTGCACAATTCCTTGGTTACACGGGACACAAATGGGGTGTCCTGATCCTTTAAGACCTCTTTAGGGATCCCCACCCAACTAAACACCTGCACCAGCTCCTTGGCAATAGTCTTAGTAGAGGTGTTCCGCAAGGGTATGGCTTCAGCATAGCGGGTCGCATAGTCCAGGTTTACCAGGATGTGCTGGTGTCCCCGTGCAGATTTTACTACTGGTCCCATGAAATCCATGCCAATTCGCTCAAATGGCGCTTCAATTATGGGAAGTGGGACAAGGGGACTACAACAACGGGGTGACGGGGCCATGGGCGATTTTTCACCCCTAGATACATTGGAGTGGGGGCGTAGACGGGTGCAACAAGTCCTGAGCAGCAGTGTATCTCTCCACGAGGTCCATGAGTTGGTTGGCGGTTTTGGGGCCCCCATGACTGACCCATTTCCTCAAAGCAGCAGGGAGCACACATAGATAGTGCTCCATAATCTGGGGACCTGGCAAAGTTTCCTGGTGAGGTGGACCAGGTCGAACATCTGCGAGCGGGGTGACTTGTTGTGTGGTAGGTCCACTAATGCACACATGGCCCGGACTGCCATGGTGACCCCTAGCTGTGCGAGTATCTCTGCCTTTAGAGTCTCATAGTCCTGGGCTTTATCTGGTTCCAGATCAAAATAGGCATTCTGGGGTTCATCGGTCAGAAATGGTGCTAACATTCCCGCCCACTGGCCATCGTTTGCGAAGAGCATCTCTTTCAAACGTCATGAGATACGCCTCCACGTCATCAGCATGTGTCATCTTCTGCATGTGGTAAGAGGCATGTACTAACTTTGGTTCCATTGTCACCGGAGGTGCGGGCCCCTTTTTTAACTCCAGCAGGACTTCCGCAAATTGTCAGTTCATCTCCTGTTGAGCCGCTTGTTGTGCTCCAGCGCCCTCTGCGACCTGGCGGTTGGTTTCTGGCCGAGCTGCATTGGCTTGTAACAGGGTTTTCAAGATTTCCTCCATCTTGGAAAGATGCCCGTGGAACTCCACCACGTGTGGGAGATTAGCTTGTGGGGATCAACTTTCTGGAGGAAAATAGTCAGCATGCAGGCAATTTTCCTAAAAATCTGGCGGCTTGCCAGGTTTATTGCAAAAAGGTTTGCAGGTTAAAAACAAATAAAACAGAAAATAAATCCTTTCCGTCCAACGCTAAACTAACCGTATAGTTTCCTTACTATATGGTGTGGGGCTGGCCCCGACAGCCACAAAACAAAAGCCCAAATGCAAACCTTTTTCTTTTTTTTAAAGTCCAAACAGACACAGAGCTCCCTCAGATCCCTCTCTCTGGGTTCCAGGTCAGAGCTAGAATGTGTTCTCTTCCTAGTAATTTAAGTCACCTGCTGGTGGGCTCCAGTGGACCACAAACTCCAGACCGGAACCAGCCCTGCCATGGTGGTTGGTAAAATCCGGACCGGACTCCGGAGAGGTAGCGTCCATCTACCACTTCGCCTTGCATATTGTCCCAATATCTATTATTAGAGTTTGGGAAATCCATAATCACAGATCCCTAGTGTCTATGATGGCATTCATGAAGTTTAGGTGAGGCAAAAAGTGGCTATCCCCCAGGATAGAGATAACTGGTAAACTTGTTTTAAGCTTTTCAGATGAAGAAATAACTATATGAAAAATGATTTTGTTGGGTGTGATAAAGAATTACTGGTATATGTTGCCACAACAATCCTTCAGGTTTCACTGTCACCCTGTTACCTGCTGAGAAAATTATTTACGGAATCAAACTAGTTGCTACTTAAGCGTTCCTTTGTTTTTCCTAAATGGGGCCTAAATAATGCTTTGGCTGGTGATGGTCAGAATCTGTTGTTTATTACAATCCTTGCACTGAAGATCATAAACCTTTTCAGCCAGACTTCATTTCCTTGTCACAGCCAACTTACAGATCGTTAGAAAAACTACATTTAATGAGGGCTAGCTCTTTGACTTTTACTTACATTTCACACTTTACTTTTGAAATGATTGAAAAAAATAACAATTTGAAATATAATGATGGAAAATTACAAGTATTAAAAGCCTGTATGGCCTTACAGTTGGAGAATCTCTGCTGTACTCCATTTAAAATATGCGCTTTGCCTATATTTTTTTTATTTTATTTTTTTAGATTTTGTTGTGTGTTGTAATCTTTAGCTCTATGTGCGTTAGTTTGTGCAATTATAAGAGATGCGTTCCGTATAAAGTGTTTTGTCTGGTCTATAAAGAAGCCTTATATGCCCATTACTTTATACTGAAACTTGTTACTGAAATGGAACTTGGTATTTAAGGATATTCTATTGCAAATGTTTAGAAGATGCAAATGATTTTATATACATTACTTTGTTTGATTTGTAGATCAACTTTGTCTTTTACAGGCACTTTTAAAAGAAAAGCAAAAGCAGGAAGAGATAGAAAAAATGAAGGAAGTAATAGCCAAGATCATTCAAGAAGCTGCAACGAGAACTCGAAAAGAGGTAAAGTTGTCTGCTTTCAAACTTACTGAATATGAGCTTTTGATGAGTATTGAAGTGGAGTTCCACCCAAAAGTGGAACTTCTGCTGGTTGGATTCCTCGCCCCCTCAGGTGTCACATTTAGCACTTTTCGGGGGGGGGGGGACACCTGTCTTTAGGCAGGTGTCCTTTTCCACACATCCGGAAGCTTGGGCCGGCAGCCGCGGCCGCAGATGTCAGCAGCCTGGCTCCCCCCTCACTCTGCTACTGGCCACCTGGCCAATAGCAGAGCACGGCGGAGCCTCGCACATGTGCAGTAAGGTGCCCGGCGTGAAGCTGAAATGCTACATGTCCGGGTTCCCTTACCCGCAATGGGTGTGGCTGCACCTGATCCGAAGATCGGCGACGGGTGCCGACATCGCTGGACCCCAGGACAGGTAAGTGTTCTATTACTAAAGGTCAGCAGCTACTGTATGTGTAGCTGCTGACTTTTATTTTTTTTTTTCCAAGCGGACCTCCGCTTTAATATGCCAACTGTTGATTAAACAGGTTGTAAACCTTCACCCAGTGGCCCCAGGTGATGCAGAGAAATAAAACAAATCCTCTTATATAAGTTGTACCTGTTTATCAGCAATTTCTTCTGTAGCTTAATCTAAAAACACAGAACAAAGGATTTTTTTCAGCTCTAACAGCAGGGGTCAGTGATCTTAAAGTGATTGTAAAAGTAAATAAAAAAAATAACAAACATGTCTATACTTACCTGCTCCGTGAAATGGAATTGCACAGAGCGGCCACCAGCCTCCTCTTTTCGGATCCCCCCGCTGGTGCTCCTGGCCCCTCCCCCCTATCTAGTGCCCCCATGGGAAGCCGCTTCACATTGGGGCACTTGTGCGTGCTCACACCCAAGCCCCGTTGCAATGCTCATTGACACAGACAGCGGGACTCGGCCCCTGCTCCCTCGTCACTGGCTTTGATTGATAGCAATAGCTCCTGGTGCCCCAGCAAAGCCAACGAGACCCAGAAGTGAGGGGAGAGAAGATCTGCAGACATGCATGGCGCTAGTTTGAATGAGGGCTCAGTTAAGCAAAAGGGGGGGGGTGAGGGGGGGTGAGGGGGGATGCTGACGCCTAAACATTTTTTACCTTAATGCAAGGAATGCATTAAGGTAAAAAATGTTTAGGCTTTACAACCACTTTAACATGGTTGTAAACCCTCACATATAACCAGTAAAGTGACTTGCATTAGGTGATACACAGAGATGAATATTTCTACATAAGCCGTAGCTGTGTATCTGTAGCCATTTCTTCTGTAGCTCGTTCTGAAAACATAAACTGGAAAGGATTTCTCTCTAGTTCTAGGCACAGGGGGTGGGGATCTGAAGTCTTCACACAGCCAAAGCTCTGAGCCCTGATTGGAGGGAAGGGACTCACCACCCTTCAGTACAGAGAACAAGCACAGCTGTGGATTACAGTGACAGACTGAGCCCTGCAGCTCCATCCCCATCACCATTTTAACATTGGCACTCAGTGCTTTGGCGAGACAAGTACACAGTATAAAAAGTTGAGCTTTTTTTTCGTATTTCATGTCTGCGGTTTACAACCCCTTTAAGAGCAATTGTTGCTAGTGATTCTGCCTCTGAGCCGAAATGCTGATAGCTCTTTACGTGCATATTTCAGTAGGGGGAACTCTGAGCCCTGATTGGAGGGAAGGCACACACACCCTTCCTCACAGCACACTGAGAGCATGCAGAGCTATGGCTGTGAATCACAAGCTATGTGCTGGAGCTCTCCTGCCCCATCACCTTTTTATCTCTTAGTGTTAGGTAAAGCTGTCACAAATGACTTGTACAATTAACAGAAGAATGAGGCAACAAACAAACAGAAATCGTACCCAGTGCTTTGGATAGAGGCAAGTACACAGTATAGAAGCATGTGCTTTGTTCATATTTCATGCCTGAGGTTTAGGACCGGTTCACATATGTGCAGCCGCAGTTTCGTGCCTAGGGTCCGGTGCGTTTCTGTTCACCGCTTCAGGTGCAATTGAGGTCCGAAGTTTTGCCTGAATTCACACCTGAACCGGACTCAAAAATGCACGGAACCCTTTTGCAATCCGCACCGTGGCCGCCCCGGACTTGTGTGAACCGGCTTTATTGGAAGCCAGTCACACTCGCATGTCATGCGAATTGGTTGCAATGAAACAATGAATATTCTGGCCAATAAAATCCATAAACTTTAGGTGTTTTTGGCTAAGCAGCTTTTCTCCTGCCCGGAGAAAATGCGTACTGTAGAGCTGAGCAAATACTCAGTGTGCATGAGGCCTAAGAAAGTGAAGAAAGGAAGTGCAGGAAAAGGCAGCCCCTACATACAGCAGAAGCTGTGCAAGTGTTCTACCACTGCATTGAAGACCAAAAGTCCACCTTAACTTATCTGTTCCATCAGCAACCTTTACAGGCTAAAAACAGGTAAATTATTGCACTTGGCAACAAAAATAAACATCTTTTAATTTTGTTATCTTGTAATACTTAAATTCTAAGAATCTTTATGAATATACACACACTTTGGGAATAAATTCTACATGAAAATCAATGTTGAACATTGTTATGCCTGGTTTTCAGTCTGTACACTTTGAATGACAATTGCACGGTCGTGCAACACTGTACCCATAAGGAATGTTTATAATTTTTTTTCACACAAAGAGAACTTTTCTTTTGGTGGTATTTAATCACCACGTGCTTTTTTTATTTTTTGCTAACTAAACAAAAAAAAAAAGGCTGAAAATGTTGAAAAAAACAAGTTTTTCTTTGTTTATTTTGTTACATTTTCTTGGTGAAAATAACCCAAATCAGTGCTTATTATTTAGTCTATAGGAAAGTTTACAAGTCTACAAACTATGGTATATACAGTATATCTGAAAATTGATCAGTCCTGATGTACTGACAGCATATCTCAATTCTTGAGGCCCAAAAACCCCAGGACAATACAAATGACCTCTTTTTGGAAGGTAGACAGTCCAAGTTATATAATAAGTGACATGGCAAGTTTTATGAAGTTGTAATTTGTTGTCACAATTTTTTGGAAAATTAAGAAATTTAAATGTTTTTTTTTTTTTTACATACTGTCACTAATGCAGTACAGCATTCTCATATAACTGGTGTGGTGGTGACAAGGAACACTGACTGGTGGCACTATGTAAAAAAAAAAAATAATAATAATAATATATTTTTTTTTATTACATTATTTTTATTATTTTTTTTTTTAACAATTTTGTTTTTAACACACTGTGACCAGAGCAATACAGTGCTACCATAGTAACACTGTACTATGGGGAAGTGATCAGGATTTTTTTTTCAAACATTATGATTGCTGATACCAATGAATTTCACTGGTATAAGCAACCATTTTTACTGAATGAAACTGATTCTTTCAGTGCCTTTTGTTGTGATTAGCTGTGATTGGCCAAAGCTAATCACATGGTACAGGTGGGCTGTGATCGGCCCTGTCTGTACCATGTGATCACTGTGACCAATCACAGCTAGCAACATAATTGTATACAATGGGTGGCATAAAAGGATGCCATCCATTATTTACAATTGTCATGTGATCTGCTTTGATTGGTCACTGCTATCACATGATACTGGCAGTGGGCTGGTACAGAGATCAGTCATTGGCTGTGTCCAGTGGACACAGCTGGTGGCAGATCACGCTGTCATATGATATCCACTCAGTAGGACGAAAGGCTGCCCAACCGCCAATCCACTATAGGCGGAGGGGCAAGGTGTTACGTTGCTATAGGTTTAAGATGATTATCATTGGATTGGAACAGGTGTTTTAAAATGCGCACCATGATAATTGTTCTATGTTTGTATTCCAGCCATGTGTGCTAATTTTTGTTAGGGCGGCTAATTTGAGAAGGGGGCTGGTTGTAAATAGTAGATATCCATTTGAATTTTTTTAACTATTCTGTCCACAATGTTTTTCCACAAATGCATGGAGATATTTTAGGCATGCCCCTTAAAGGCATAACGAGCATAATTTCTGGACACAAGAACAAGAATGTAAAATATGGACAGTTTTTATGCAGTCAGATCATGTTTGCACATTCATCCACTTTCTAATGTCTATAGCTAGTTTTTAATGAATTTTCCACTGTATGTAACCATGATAAGGTTAACCAAAGAGCTGGAAAGAATGCATCAACCCCCATAGTATAATGCTTAATTATAAAATAATTTAATGAATGCAGTATTTGTTCTTAGTTCTTTGGATAACCTGCATTGTGCACTTATCCTTCACATGGGGAAAAAAAACTTATTTTAAGACTGATAAACATTTACCCAATTAGTCTGTATTGTAACCTTCAGTCTATTTTATCCGTGTGTCTATCCTTCAACAGTATATTTTAGTTTTTGTCTCTTATGAACATCTGCTTTGTTGCTGTGCATGGGAGAAAATTCTTCTCCATCTGTGGCCAGATCCAAGTCTGGACCTTATTTATCAAAGTGTCTTTTCCTGTATTGCCCCAGAGTAAGCAGATACATATTTTTTATTTTCCATTATTTTGAATCTAATTGGTTGCAGTGGGGCAAGACTGATTGTCTGGGACAGTTCTTTACTCTGATACTTTGATTAATGAGGCCCACTATGTGTTACCACTTATAAAATTTATAGCAATGGATTTCTTGTTTGCTATAGTCTGGTGATATCTGGAAAAGCCGTCCAATATGATTTCATAAGCATTTCTTTTGAAGTTGGAAAATCTATTAAAAGGAAATGCGTACTGCATTAAATAGGATTTTGGCATTGGACTAGGTCTGAAAGGAACAGTGTCAGTCCTCTCATAAGAAACTTTGCCCAGATATTAGAAACTGAATTAAGTAACAAAATTGGTCTGTTTTGACATTGGACAGTATTTTTTCAGTGGGCCAATATGCCACCTGGGGAGTTTTTTTACCATTTGATAAGTAAAATGAATACGCACAAAAAAGATTTAGATATTATTAACATATTTTAGCTTATATATCCTAGTAAAGCCATCCAGCCTCCACTTGATGTCATTTCATATAGCATTGCTTTTCATTTCTCCAACTTTTACCTTCAGCTACTGAAGTTTGGGGCATGATATTTTGGCTAGGTATCTTTTCTGTTTGGTCTTTTCTACTCTCTAAGGCCCCGTTCACACCTGAGCATTTTGTAGCTTGAAGCCTGAAGCTACAAAATGCTGGAGGGGAAAAAAAATCAATGATTCTCTATGGAGATGGTTCACATCTGCACTCAAACGCCTGAAACCAAAAACCTGAAAAGGCCTGAAGCGCAAACAAGTTCTGGAAATATTTTTTCAGCAGATTTGGGCATTTTTCTGCTTTTCACATTGGTGACCTTTTGACCTGCAGTAAAATCGTGTGACTTTCTGCCTGAAAACTACACACTCAGGTGTGAATGCAGCCTAAGGCTTTATCTCAGGTTACCACGGGTTGCAGGAAAAAAAATCTCTCAATTTACCCTATCAACACAGTCAGTGTTGATGGGGGAATCCCTTCCACAGAGCCGTCCCTACTGGGAGAGCACAGTGATTATTGCTAGCAGCTATAATAACCACTAGCAATAATCACATGTAAAATCCAACAGGCTGGTTGGGCCCAAGCTGATCGATCAATCAAGTTGGGTATATTCAGCCTGCCCATGCATGATTTGAATCTCGGCCGGTCCCTGCTGAACCAGCCGAGATTCGAACAATCTATGGCCGGCTTTACATAAGGTGCCATTGCATTTCAACAATTTTAGTCGTATGTAAGTTACCCTCTTCTGTGAATTTAACTAGTTTACAACATGTTTTCTTGGCACATTTTTACCCCTTAATTTCCCTATTCATAATATTGTTTCAGGGGATAACATGTTTCCTCTATTTATATGTGAGGGTTGCTGGACATACAATCCTTTTTCTTTGTCTCCAACAAAGAGAGTATCTCTGTCCTGCTGAGCTTTGAGCCACCTGTTGAGTCAAATCCAGGGCTCCATATTGAACTTTAGCTGAAGCTCACATTTCTTGCTTTCTGGAAAGAATTAATCTTTGGTCCCTTTTAGGCTTTGGAAACAACTTAGGGTTGCTGTTAGTTCCATGCTTAGAATTTGGTGTTGACAATTATTATGCCTGGCTGTGTGCTGAGATGTCTAATGCTAAGCAGGAACTTCAAATATATTGTCGGTCGTTCATGACCAGAACATATCTTCTTATAAACCTCTATAAGAAACAGCGATTTTGCTATGGAATGTACAGTATATGACCATTAAATTGTAACGCCACCCTTGTTGTAGAAAAATAAATGATCCTTTTCAAGTCAGCTAAATACAGGGGATTTAGCAATTGTTATAGCACAGTTTATCAGCTGCAGTTCTGTTAAGATTGTCATATACTCTTCCTTCCCATACACACGCTTTTTTTCTTCTATTTTTTCTCTTGATCTTTTCTTGGTTTATCTTTGTTCATGTTAACCCTAGTGCAATTGGGAGTCACCCTAAAGAACTATTTTTGTTTTATAAATTGGAAATCACCAATGCCATGTTAGAGCCTTAATAAACAGGGAAGATACTGAACAAAGTTATAAGAATATACTCTTATTAGCTAAAGACATTAGTGGAGCTGCATTCTTTTTGCTACGCGGTGTATCATTTTGCCTGAGAAAAGCCATTCAGCCATCTCTGGCTGAATACCTTGAACATTTTACTTTCCTTTTTCTTGTTTGCCAAAGAAACTCTTCAGTGCAGAACACTATATATTACTATAATTGAACACTGTAGGTCGAGCGTAAAGAGAAGCTGCAGCTAATTCCCACATCGGTGCCAACACGTAGAAGCTGCATTTTGAATGTGAACTTTGAGGATAGTAAACACTGAGGCCAAAATGGGTCGAATACATTTAATTTGTAGGAAATACCAAATTGGTCAGGGGAAGGAATGAATTCCAAAATCCCACAGAGTTTGTAATGTTTGTTGTAAAACATTTGTTGAGGCTACGTAGTGCTTAGCTTGTCCTCTTTCTATCCTCTGTAATATGACATTATGTAGACTCAACATTCCATAATACTTACTTCACAAAGATTTTAAGCAGAGCTGAAACTAGGCCCTATAAGTGCGTTCAGACCGCATAAGCCCTGTATCCTGCTATGACTCATACTGTCCAGGGTGCTCTGCAGCACCCTATAATCATAAGATAAACTAATGCCTTGGAGATAGAAAATTGCAAGCACGCAGATTCTAATGTATGCATCCACTGCATTAAATATTAAACGGGAATATAAACCTTACACAGCGCTGCAAAAAGAAATCTGGCCACTCTGCAGAAAGATCATCTTAAGTTGGTGCTGGACACTTTTTCTAAACCGCTGGCATTAAGCACTAAGTAAGAGATGCCAAGTGTTGTAAAAGTAACAGAATCAACACTTGTAAAAGGCTGTGCTGTTTCGCCAACAGGATACTGCATATTTTTAAATCCTACATATTTATATTACTCATTTTCCTGGAAATGCAGAGCTGTCAGTGTGGAAGTACTAAGATTATAATGCAGGAGTTTTACTTTTTACATCCTTTCCTGTGTCGGGATATACACATTTTATCCAAGTGTAAATAGCTTTCCTCAAGTTACCGTAGTTATTTCATGCTATATACTGTAAACTGAAGAATAGGTGGCCATATATATCCTGCTGTTTGCAAGCTATGTGCCCAATTCAAGTACCTATCTGATGTAGATTGGGCTGTCCAGGGCCTAATGAGCAATAATGAGAGGTTCAAAACATTGTACGCTTTCCTTATTGTGCACAGATTTTTTTAACTAGTTGGAAAAGCATTATTATTAAGCACCAATTGTTCTCTGGAAAGAGGCAGTGGAGCTGTAATGAGTAAGTAATAATTAATTGAAAGTTATATGATCACACTCACTGCCACATCAGAATGTATTGCAAAACCAGAGGAAAAAATGTATGTTGGACTTTACTTGCACTGCAGAGTACGCATGTTTTTTTATATATATATATATATATATATATATATATATATATATATATATATATAAAATTTGAAGTTTATTACAAAAATGTTAAAACCGCAATAATCTAAAAGATTTCTTGGGTATACATAACAATAAGAACAGTGCTATATGCCATATGTTGTATGAACTAACTGCAGGCAAGTTCTCCTAATATTAGGCTATGGTCATCATTCCTCATGGGTCAACGCGTTTCTCATTTAAGCTTCCTCAGGACTTATGAAGATGACTACAGCTGCAATGACTATACCAAAGAAAACATACATTTTATAATCATACATAAATAATTATTGGTTACCAATATCATTTGCATCAAATCTACATAGGCCACACATTGGCTATAGCGTACAACCTGCACACAAAACACCCCCTGGACAAGGAGAAGGACCACCTAAATGGCGACCAAGTAATCCTCAAACACCCATACAGGAAAATGTAGGTTGATGGTTGATTTAGTTACATACACATTTTTTCTGTATAGGTGTTTGAGGATTACTTGGTCACCATTTAGTCGTCCTTCTTACTGTCCCGGTGCATCACTGTATATGTAATACGATTCTGCAATCGGTTACTACAACATATGGCAAGTAGCACTGTTTTTATTGCTGTGTATACTCAATAACTCTTTTATATTATTGCTGTTTTAACATTTTTGTAATGTTTTTTTTTTTTTTTTAATAACATGCATACTCTGTCATGCCAGTAAAGTCCAACATACATTTTTTTCTCTTTTCACATCTATAGTATGTGACGCGGGAATATGTGCAATATCACATGCTTTCCTTTAGCACATAAAAATGGTCTATGGGCTATGCTGGCACAGTGTGGTGCCATTCATTCTTAATGGCACCCCAAACATAACAGCCAACACACATGCCCTAAATTGTACCACAATGTTGATGTTTTAAAAATAGGTGCCTATACTTGTTTCTGCATTTAGCATAGTTAGGGCATCCCATTAAAATTAATAAGCAGCCCTAAACGCATTGCGCAAGAACACATGCACACTGTCGCACCTGTGGGTAGCAGTAAAGAGGGTACAGTTTTCCCCCTTACACAGACTGCTGGGAGTAGTGTTGTTTTTAATGAAGTAGTAGCTATTAAGCTGCATTGGCTCTAGCTCATACTGTGAGCACTAACTGATGTGATTTGTTCTTTTTAACCACTTCAGATCCGTGCTATTGCCAAAGTACGGCTCCAGCGCGGATCTGAAATGCCCGGAGGACGTCCATGGACGTCCTCCACTGCGCACGCTCCTGCGCGCCTCCTGGCGGCAGCGGCGGCGCGAGCGTGCCCGTGGGTCGGGTGGACTCGATGTCCGCCCGAGATCCGCCGATCACTTTTAGGAGCCTCAGAACGGGGAACCGCCGTTGTAAACACGGCGGTTCCCCGTTCTGTGACAGGGGACATAGCAGATCTACTGATCCCTGTCACTGGGATCAGTTAGATCTGTTATGTCCCGGCCAACCCATCCCCCCCACAGTTAGAACACACCCAGGGAACATTTGTTAACCCCTTCACTGCCCCCTGCAGGTTAACCCCTTCACTGCCAATGACATTTACACAGTAATCAGTGGACATTTAAATTTCTGATCGCTGTATAAATGTCATTGGTCCCAAAAATGTGTAAAAAATGTCCGACATTTCCGCCCCAATATCGCAGTCCCAATAAAAATCGCAGATCGCCGCCATTACTAGTAAAAAAAAATAATAAAAACGCCATAAATCAATTCCCAGTTTGTAGACGCAATAACTTTTGCGCAAACCAATCAATATACGCCGATTGCGATTTTTTTTTTACCAAAAATATGTAGAAGAATAAATATCGGCCAAAACTGATGAATAATTTTTTTAATGGATTTGTACTTTAGCAAAAAGTAAAAAATATTGTTCTTTTTTGCAAAATTTTCGCTCATTTTTTGTTTATAGCGGCGATCAGAAATGACGCAGAGGGGATCAAATACCACCAAAAGAAAGCTCTATTTGTGGGAAAAAAAGGACGCAAATTTTATTTGGGTACAACGTCGCACGACCGCGCAATTGTCATTCAAAATGCGACAGCGCTGAAAGCCAAAAATTGGTCTGGGCAAAAATTGGTCTGGTCTAAGTGCCCGGTAAGGAAGGGGTTAATTCATCTCAGATTAGCCCCAATTGCTGCACTTTCAGTCCTCAGATCAGTCCTTATTCCCCCAACGTCATACCTAAGATCAGCCCCAATTCCTGCACCTTCACACCTCAGATAAGCCCTAATTCGTGCAACTTCACACCTCAGATAAGCCCCAATCAGTGGCGTAACTAAGAACCTACAGGACCCTGGTTGCAAGAAATCATAAAGGGGCCCCCCTACAATGGTGAAATACCAGGGCCTGATCGCAAGTGCGACCTTTGCAACCCTGGTAGTTCCACCACTGGTGTTAGTTTTTTATTTTTGTGATTTTATTTGTTTATTAGTTTTGACCATTTTATTTTATTTATTTTTACTATTTTAATTTTTATTATTTTTTACAATTTTTTTAGAAGCCCGTTGGGGGCTTTGCTGTGATATCAGGGGTCTCAACAGACCTCTGATGTTTCACCTTTGAGACAGAGAAAGGAGACACTTCCCCCGCAGCAGCTGGCGGTAGAGGGGAACCCGGCAGCGCTGCAGGAAATGAGGGAGCCAGGGGAGTACACAGGGGCCAGGGGGCAGCAGGAGGTAGATAGGAGGAGCAGCGGAGTGGCATGTAGAGGAACCAATCACCTCCATTTTCCTCCTGCAGCTGCTGAAAGGCTGCAGAAGGAAATGGAGGGGATTGGTTGCTTTATATGCCACCCCAACTGCCCCTCTATACGCTGCAATTGTGAACCCTGTACGTACACCCTTGTCCCATCTATCCTATAACAAATCCTCTCCACTCCCCTAATCCTCTCTAGTAGACATTCTCTTAACCCCCTAAATCCCCCTTACCAGCTCAACACCCCTCCCAGCACAAACCCCCCCCCCCCGCAGTTTTTCAGAGTGGGCACCCATGGCACTTGCCCAGCATCTCTTACAGGATGCCAGGGGTCCCAGACGCTGCTATTGCCCCCTCTGAGGCAAGCACCGTCTCTTTTATTGGGAGAGGGTAAGAGGATATGTGCTGGGGGGTGCTTTGGGAGGGGAAAGGACTTGTGCTACAAGGTGTGATGTCAAATCTTACTTCCTCCCCCCCCCCCAGCACTCTGTCCTCCCCTCTCCCAAAGAACTCCCCAGCACATATCCTCTTACTACCCACTTATCACTCCTCCAGGTGTATTTTCGTATTACCCCCCCTTCCCAGTTACTATTGTCCCCCTCCCCCCCCCTTCCCAGTTACTATTGTCCCCCTCCTCTGAATACAGCGAAAAATACAGACCTTAGCAGTGCGGCTCTTCCTGTTCTATACTCCTCCTCCCCAGCTCCTCCTGTCTGTGTATGTACAGGAGAACACCAGAGCCAAGAGGGAGGAGCCGGCTTTAGCAAGGTGGGAATTGGGCAGGCAGTCAACGAGGAGACATGCCAGCTGCCACAGAGGAAGTGGTCGCTGCGTGTGTGACATCGGGCACCCCGCAAGAGATGCAGGGCAGGTGTTCCAAGTGCCCACGCTGGCGAGCCACATTAAGTAGGGAATCGGAGCTCAGTGCCGAAACTTGATCCCTTGCACTGGGCCATGGGAATTAGGACAGAGTGTATAAATCCGATTTTGCAGGAGGGGCCCAGCCCCCCCCCCCCAAAGGTGGCGGAATGCCCGGGCCCGGTCGCAACTGCGACCCTGTTAGTTCTGCCACTGGCCCCAATGCCTGCACCTTCACACCTCAGATAAGCCCCAATTCCTGCAACTTCACACCTCAGGTAAGCCCCAATGCCTGCACCTTTAAACCTCAGATGAGCCAAATTCACATTCATACATAGATCAGCCCTGATTCCTTTACCTGTGCACCTCAAATCAGCCCTAGTTTCTGCACCATAACAAACACAGGGATTTTACATGCATACCTACTGCAGCTAGCAGTTTGACTTAGAGAATGAAAGAGGATAGGCATGGATGGACTTCTGCACATCATACACTGATATCTGCACTGACCAGTGGGCCTACATTAGTATTGGAAGGAAGGGCCAGCACCTGACTGTCAGGGAAGTCTGTGAGTTGCAAGGCAGGTGCAAAAGGTCGGGCAGGCTTTGTAATTGACGTCTAGTGAGCTGTTAGCTACAGCCTATTGCAGTGGTGCTTTCAAGTGCCACTAAAAAAGACATTGAGTACCCGCTCAAGCACACATGCAATAGATTGTTGACCTCCGGTCTATTGCCATAAATTGGAGAGGTCCTATCAGATAGCCGTACAGTGAAATAATCATGACGTCACAACCACGGTGCAACACCACTAAGCAGGAAGATGAAACTGCATATTTAATGAAAAAAATGTGATAACCCCAATATTATTTTAACTTCAATAAATCTATAGAATCACATTTTTTTTCTAAATATTCACACATGGATAAGGTTATTTACATTAAGATGAACCCTTTCATATGGTAAAAAGGCTATAGTTTCCTTTTGAATTATAGAAGCATTTCCTGCTTTGCCTATAATTTGCACAGTCTGGATCACCTCACCTTGTTTCTTTCTTAGCTTTTGTGTTTCTTTACCGGTGTACAGTGTATGTACTTTCTTATTTCAGGTGGAAAATGCCAAGAAACTTTCCAATATACAGATTTCGCGGTTGACTGACGACATCTCCGCTTTGCAAACAGTATGTAGATCTCTGTTGAGTGTGTCAATTATTTCTTTACTTTTTCACTCCATACATTTTATGTGTACCTGGGAAAACATACACACATACTGTATCTGTGCCATATACAAAATATGTATATATATTTGCAACTCGAGAAAAGTCACATTTTTTTTTAATTGCCTTAGCAATATTGATGAATTTTAATATGTTATACATTTACATAACTTATATAGATTTTCTCTTAAATACAGCTAAAAAGGTTCTTGCAAATTTGCAAATGACTCATTAAAATTAAAGTGATTCTCCTTGTTATAGTTTTGTTTAAAATGTGATATTTTCAAGGCAAGCTAAATAGGTCTATAGTCAGTGCGACTCCTTATCATTCAGTACTGCTTAGTGCTCATTAAACACAAATAGTACCATTTAACACTTAAGGGATAATTTGAGAAATGACTGTAAAATCTGTGGATAAAAGTGTTTTCCTTTTCCTTTCATTTACTATAGTGTGAATAGAGTTGGGCCATTTAGAATCTTGCAAGATAATTTCCATCATCATGCAGCTTCTCAAGAAGCTATTCCCTTAGGATAAAAAATATCCCCTAAAACACAGGCAAAAATCATTGCTTCTGACTTTAACCATGGGATCATGCATAGTCTTAATGTCAACTTACTCTTTGAGTTATGGTACTCACAAATAGTAATTTTTTTCATACTGTAATTTTTTCTTAAGATCTAATTAAGACATAATGTCCATAACAACCAAGCAGTTTATTTTGTCATGGTAGACTGAGCTGCTGTGGGCATAAGCTCCTTTTTTCTGCGACAGCAGCTTTCCAGGTTTTTGGGAACAAAGAGGTAATATTCAGAAACAGTTATTCCAAAGTTATCAGAAATTGAGCAAAGTACATGAAAATATATTAAAATAATCCTGCGGTCGTGTTAAAACATGTAAACAGGCAGCAGACTCACTATTTTTGTGTGCAGAAAACTGATTCCACAAGGCTAGTAAGCATATAGTAGATTTGCTTTCACCAAAGGTTACCAGATTTTAAACCTTAGACCTTAATCAACAGAAAAAAAGTAATCAATATAGCCAGGAATGGAGGGAAGATGTCATTATAACCAAGAAAACTGAAAATTTACTTACCTCCAGATATTAGATTTCCAGTATGAGTTTTCACAGCTGCTCTAAAGAGCTTACAACAGCCTTTATGCATAGCTACAATTAGATGGGATTGCAAGAGAAATGGTATAGTTTACTTATAAATAAACTCATATATTTATGAACGCATTGGAACAGATTGTATATTATATGTTTAAATGTGCCTTTTGTTTAACAGGAATGTGGTGAGAAGCAAAGTCTTATAGAACGTCTTTTAAGAGAGAAGCGAGCTGCAGAGGAAGAGCTGGAGAAGGTAAGAGTGGCAGCGGGGTGTCGGGCGCTGGAACGCCTCCTGTGTTCCACTGCTGGTACTGAAAGAGAGACTGTACTGTGGGTGGGGTTATCTTCGGGACCTGGGGAGAGAGAGTAGTGTGAAAGATGTCATCTGGTAAGAGGGATGGGGGGGAGTTAAACCTTGACTGTCATGCAGAGCAATGTGGGGGGGGGGGGATTATGGGGATATAGTTTTCACTGCCACTGACCACCAGTGCAGAGATGTGTATAAG
>BLSH010089188.1:41528-58693 GCA_018402905.1 Glandirana rugosa | reverse complement strand
TGTCCATGTTACTGTCAAAACCACTATAGTATGTGTTTGCCCCAGTGCTCCAGTGTCTTCCCAGAAATCCAAAGCCTTAAGCTGGCCATGCACTTGTAGATTTTTTTGTTCAGATGGGTGAATCTCTTGCTGTGGATCATTATATTCCACAAAAAGCACCTGATTAGATACAAGCACTGTTTGGCCAACCATTTTCCACCTGGCTTCTTCGACAAAAGTTGACTGATCAATCAACTTTTCTTGAGCTGACAGCGGCACACACAGCTTGAATTTCGGCCGATTCAGCATGACTTGGCCCAAATTCAAGCTGCCAATGGCAGCCCTTGCTCCTAGGTTAACCAGCTTTCACCAAAACTGTCATTGTACCTGTAAGGCCATTAGTCCATCAGGGTTAGGACCTTTTGTTCTTTTAACAAAGACTGATATGAATGATTCTGTTTATACCAATAAGCGTAGGAGGATCTTTTGGCATTGTTCTCAAACTTAAGCCAATTTTTAAGTGCATCTAAACCAAAAAACAAAAATGTAATCATTTGCAGCTTACCAGATGTAGTGGTTGCACTACTCTTCACTTTGAAGGTTAAACACATTTTTTAGCAAATACAGAAAATACCTGTTGATCTTGCCAGAAATGCAGTGTAGATACTAGTCTTATCAATCCAACATGTAATGGAGATGAACAAAGGCAAAAATGTTTGAAGACCAGCATGTAACAACCATGGTTCCTTTCATGGATACCATGGATAAGTAAATTCTGGTACACACTAGCCGTTCTTTTTTATTTCGTTCAAGCCAGCGGGCTGAACAGAAGAACTGAGGAGCTTGAGTGAAGCTAACTATGCGTTAGAACAGCGATCTCCCTTGCTGAGCTATTGTGTTGTGACATGGGGACTGCCCCCACCCCGCCAGAACACACTGGTCAGTGCTCTGTCATTGGCTGAGAATGCTGTCCAGATGCTGATCGGCAGACCTTTTTTGGTCATGACTCTTCGACAGAAGCTGACCAAATTGCCGGCTCGTGTTGGGGAAAAAAAAAAGAACAGTAATGCAGCCAACATATCTAAAGACTGTCTAGCTACAAATTATAGCATTTTTATTATTTGGCTTTAAAATTGCCTGCTGCCCTCATGTGAGAGGGCTGTGGTGAAACAATACAACCTTGGCCTCTGAGCCATTCAGAAGATAGGGGTATGGGCAATCACAGGGATTTGGCTTACAGATCAGCCAACTGATAATTGCCAGGAGAAGGCAGACTTCCCTTAGTTAACATGCATAATGTTCATTTTTGACTAGCGTGCACCTTTAATAGAATTACTTTAGGAAAGTAGGAACACTTTAGAACTGTAAGGAAGGTTAAATGGCCTGTATGTTTTCTGTCTGATAGAGGCCTTAAATTTCCTCCTATTAATAGATGGTATTTTGCTGAGTCAGCAACGTTACATCAGTTTAGTTTTAGCCATCCTCAAACCTTTTACTCCAAAATACGTCCCTGTAATATAGCAACTTCTATTTTTACCTAGCTGAAGAAAAAAAATGCCATTTTGCCAAACAAGGAAAGTAAAAAAAAAAATAATGAATAGTATGGCCCAAGCATGCACACAGTTCATTTGTATTTACAAATGTGCATTGCATACACATTTCTTTCATTCTCAGTGCCCTTTAAATGACATTTTTGCTGAGACTTGAAGCTCATCCAAGTGCTTTGCTTTTCCAAGGTATGCTAATTAAAAACTTGCTCAGCAGAATTTAATGTTGCAGTGTTATTTATACTGCTTTTTAAAATGGGTTGAGCAAACAGTGACCCTGATCGGCGCTTACACTTTAAGGAAAATATTCTTTAAACAGATGTTATGTATTTAAATTTCATCGTGAGTCAGAAAGGAAACCAAGCTATATGCAACCTCCTATATTTTGTTTTCCATTGGAGACAGACATTGGAATATAAGTGTGTGTGTGTGTATTTTTTTATGCTGTTTGTGTGCTGACAGAGGGATCTGTAAATCTTTCAGAGACCAGGCTGGCACCTTGCCCAGATTTTTAAATTGGTATGGGAGAAGCAGTCACTCTGAAGAGTTAGCAGCCTAATAGAACTGGTGTCTGCAATACATTGAGGCAGACAGAGCAATCTATTGTCACTGGGTGCTTCGGTGGCATCTGCTTCTTGGCATTTTGCAAATTGAGGTGCTTCTTTCTAGAACAAACTGATGATTACCTGGGTATTATTGGACATGATCTTTCAGGAGTGCATGCTGAGTCTATCAAATGCTGCAGGACATATTGACAAGAGTTGCTTTTAATTTAGGCCTACGCAACCACTGAATATGTGAAGGCTAGTATACATAAGTGTGTGGGTTCAAAACTCAAATCCTAGTTAATTATCTCTGTTCTAAAATGTCACTAGAGAATAATAAACAACTCGTTGCTTGTTCAGCAGTAAATGCTTATCTGTGCTTTGTTTAAATCCATTAAATAGATTTAATTTGGGAAACAGGGTAATAATTACAGTAGAAGCCTACATGGTTATTTGAAGTTGACCAGGTAAGCTATATAGATAGCACATACTTGCATAGCCAAAGGCTGGTTATCTCACAGAAAATTATGGGATATATATATACCATTGTGCCAACATACAGCAATTGCTTCTATTTCTGTCTTAGGCAATATGATAATACAATTGTCCTTGGTTCTTCCAATGATTAAGGACTTGGTGAATACTGTAGGTATTTCATTTAAAGAGACCATTTATGTTTTTTAAAATATTGAAAGCCAAACTTATCTGCAGGTGAAGACCTTTTATACTTGCCTGTCCTTTGGCCCATTACTCCATTCTTTTAACTTAAAGAACTACAACTGCCTGAAGAATCGTCACATCTAACAGGGGGATTGTTTGATGCCTGTGTTCCCCACTACATACTCTAGTTCCATCTGCCAGGCCCTTGGTCACTACTGTGTCTGCTAAGGTGCCATAGTTCTGTGAGAGAGCAAATATTGGAGGAATGGCCATGAGAACAGGTACTGTAAATATAAAAGTTCATCATTTGCCAGTTTTTAACCACTTGAGGACTGAGCCTCTTTCTGAGATTCAGTATTTAAAAGTTAAAATCAGGGTGTTTTTTTCTCTAGAAAATTACTTAAAACCCCAAACATTATATATATTTTTCTAACACCCTAGAGAATAAAATGGCGGTCATTGCAATACTTTGTCGCACCGTCTTACACTCGGCACAGAGGTCTTACAAGCGCCCTTTTTTAAAAAAAAATTCACATTTTTGAGTTAAAAAATAAGACCACAGTAAAGTTAGCCCAACTTTTTTCCATATTGTGAAAGATAACGTTATGCAGAGTAAATTGATACCCAACATGTCATGCTTCAAAATTGCGCCCACTTGTGGAATGGCGACAAACTGGCACTTAAAAATCCCCATGGGCGACGGTTACAAATTTCTACAGGTTACCAGTTTTGAGTTAGAGTAGGTCTAGTGCTAAAATTATTGTTCTCGCTCTAACGATTGCAGCAATACCTCACGTGTGGTTTGAACACCATTTTCATATGCGGGCGTGACTTATGTATGCATTCGCTTCTGCGCGTCAGCTCGGCGGGATGGGGCACTTTAAATTTTTTTTTTTCTTATTTATTTTACTTTTTATTTTTACACCGTACTTTAAAAAAAAAATATATATATATATATATATATATCACTTTTATTCCTATTACAAGGAATGTATACATGCTACCGGTGGAGATGGCCGGAGCGCGGTAGGAGGAGGGGTCCTCTCTCGCCCCCGATAAAAGTGATCTTGTGGCGAATCCGCCCCAGAGACCACTTTTATCCGAAAGAGGACCACCCGCCGTTTTTAAAAATACCGGGGTTATGGTAGCTATCTGCTACCATAACAACGGTATTCAATGTCAAAGTACCGACGTACAACGAGGGTGGGCGGTTGTGAAGTGGTTAAAAAACCGGCAACGTCAGTTTAAAGGGAACCATCCGTCTAACATTTTTAGGAGGACAGGTCAGCAGTGGAAGGCTCTGTATTCTATCAATACAGGTTTCCGTAACATGCAGAGTCCTCTTACACTGTCTCCCCCCCCCTTAAAAAGTTTAGTGGGTAAGTAATGTATCTGTTAAGATAGAATGGAATGTCTCTTCTGCTATAAATAGCATTTTCCTTACACTTTAAAGAGTACCGCTACTTTTTTTCCCTACGAAAATGGATCATACAGTATACAAAATTGTTGGACATTAATAACACAGGTCTAAAGTACTTTTCATTTACAGTATCTCACAAAAGTGAGTACATCCCTCACATTTTTGTAAATATTTTATTATATATTTTCATGTGACAACACTGAAGAAATGACACTTTACTACAATGTCAAAATAACTCAACACACAGCCATTAATGTTTAAATGGCTGGCAACAAAAGTGAGTATACCTCTAAGTGAAAATGTCCAAATTGGGCCCAAAGTGTCAATATTTTGTGTGGCCACCATTATTTTTCAGCACTGCCTTAACCCTCATGGGCATGGAGTTCACCATAGATTCACAGGTTGCCACTGGGGTCCTCTTCCACTCCTCCATGACGACTTCACAGAGCTGGTGGAGGTTAGAGACCTTGCGCTCCTCCACCTTCCGTTTGAGAATGCCCCACAGATGCTCAATAGGGTTTAGGTCTGGAGACATGCTTGGCCAGTCCATCACCTTTACCCTCAGCTTCTTTAGCAAGGCAGTGGTCGTCTTGGAGGTGTGTTTGTGGTCGTTATCATGTTAGAATACTGCCCTGCTGCCCAGTCTCTGAAGTAAGGAGATCATGCTCTGTTTCAGTATGTCACAGTACATGTCGGCATTCATGGTTCCCTCAATGAACTGTAGCTCCCCAGTGCTGGCAACACTCATGCAGCCCCAGACCATGACACTCCCACCACCATGTTTGACTGTAGGCAAGACACACTTGTCTTTGTACTCCTCACCTGGTTGCCACCACACATGCTTGACACCATCTGAACCAAATAAGTTTATCTTAGTCTCATCAGACCACAGGATGGTTCCAGTAATCCATGTCCTTAGTCTGCTTGTCCTCAGCAAACTGTTTGCAGGCTTTCTTGTGCATCATCTTTAGAAGAGGCTTCCTTCAGGGACGAAAGCCATGCAGACCAATTTGATGGCGTGCAACATATGGTCTGAGCACTGACAGGCTGACCCCCCACCACTTCAAACTCTGCAGCAGTGCTGGCAGCACTCATACGTCTATTTCCCAAAGACAACCCCTGGATATGATGCTGAGCATGTGCACTCAACTTCTTTGGTCGACCATGGCGAGGCCTGTTCTGAGTGGAACCTGTCACTGTATGGTTTTGGCCACTGTGCAATCTTCTTATAGCCTAGGCTATCCTTATATAGAGCAACAATTCTTTTTTTCAGATCCTCAGAGAGTTTTTTGTCATGAGGTGCCATGTTGAACTTCCAGTGACCAGTATGAGAGAGTGAGAGCGATAACACCAAATTTAACACACCCGCTCCCCATTCACACCTGAGACCTTGTAATAATAACAAGTCAAATGACACCGGGAAGGGAAAATGGCTAATTGGGCCCAATTTGGACATTTTGCCTTATGGGTGTACTGACTTTTGTTGCCAGCTGTTTAGACATTAATGGCTGTGCTGAGTTATTTTGAGGGGATGGAAAATGTACACTGTTATACAAGCTGTACACTCACTACTGTACATTGTAGCAAAGTGTCATTTCTTCAGTGTTGTCACATGAAAAGATATAATAAAATATTTACAAAAATGTGAGGGGTGTACTCACTTTTGTAAGATACTGTACATATATATATATATCATTTTTTTTTTCCCTTGCATAACTGCATCACAACAGGTACAGAGTCTGTCCTACATTGTGACTCCCTTGCAGCATATAATTGTATCTACATTACAGGTGATTCCTTCCTGTATTCTGTGTTCTGTATCGCTTTTGAAGCAGTTAATAAAATCATTTTACCTTTAGACTGATTTTCTGCAACTGTTAATTGCAGTTCTCGGTTTAGAGAAATTTCCAGTTCACTAACAATTCTGCAAACAATTCTAAATCAAAACTGCTATGAAATGCTTACTGTAAGAGTTGCCAAATACGCTAAATTAATGTGAGCTGGTGCAAACCCAGAGGTTACGAAAAACGTTAAATACTAAAATTCTTCTCATTTATGCACAAATTGTTTCCTTTTTCACAGGAGAAAGAAACTTTTCAGATGACATAATACTACTCTAAGCACTTCTGAAGTTTTGTCTCTGATTTCCTTTTTTTTTTTTTTTGTCTTACTTGATTATTCCTGGCAGCGTCCAAATAGGTTGCAGAATCTGAAAGTGTATAGCTATTGCTAAACCCATGCCACCACTGTAGCCTGTTCCTCCTTGTCATTACCTGCCATCATACAGTAGAGCCAAATAGAATTTCCCCTTTCATTGCTGCAACTACCATAAAACAAAATTAGACTGTCAGATCAGTCTGATAAGACTGTTTACAATGCAGCTCCTGATTTATAATCTAGAAAAATCTGAACGGGTTTAAGGCTGCATTTGTTGTAGCGTCATATAAAAAGCAATCATTTGGATTTTGGTTATGTTTTAAATTCATTATATTTTTTGTATTCCCTGCTGTATGTTTGTTTTGCTTGGCAGTCACTGCATCCCAGCTAAAGAACGCCATTAAAGACTTTTTCTGCCGATTGAGCAAGACAGCTGCAGGTATTGGCACAATACAGAAATCCATAATCAGGAAAGTAACTAAAGCATATTGCCGTTTTTTCACTAGAACAAAACACATCTGGCACAGGCCCTGTTAATTTGTTATCCGCACATCATGAATAATGCACCAGCTACAGCTGGCACCTCCTAAACCTATTTGCCAAGCCATGAAATACAGCACATTTGATTTCTGAATACCTTTGTCTGTTCAGTCGCTAGCTTTTCCTGACTCATTGTCAGTCTCATCCACTGCTTCATTAGCTCTGTGTGTGCTTCAGGTTGATGTTTCATACTTTCAAGTAGCTTTTTATTTCCAGTAATACCTTTTTATGCTATCTGAAAGCATTTTTGTTTATCCGACTTGCAGTAGCCAACAGAATTTACAGTTACACATTCCCCAAATTTGCACAGTTTTACAGCCTTTCTAGCTTCTCAACGCTTGATTGCTATAATAGAGTGTAATGTAAAAAGAAAGAATAAAATACATGGAAAGCATTTTAACAGGCAAAGTCTTGCATACCTCTTTTTTTTCCCTTCAGCCAAAGGCCTGAAAAATGCACAATAAGAATGGCTCATCATTATTTCTGCTTGTCTTCATTCTGATGTCTCATTTCAGGTTAACCTCATTTGAACAGCAAAAAAAAAAAAAAAATAGAAGTTAAGAGAAGAAGCAAAAGCATAGTGTAAAAACAGTATTATTAAGTGACAAGAAAGCATAAGTATAATAATATTTAAAAGGGATATATTTATTAATATCGTCATTGTGAATAGAATCTTTACACAGGTCAGGTTTAAGGCACAATTTAACATCCTTAAAGCGGAGTTCCACCCACATTTTTCACTCCTCACTATGCAGCACTAATGTGCATCCTTAACATGAATTGGCAAGTTATTTTTATTTTTTTCTGTTTACTTACATGATTTATGCCTATATCTAATTTCACTTCCTCCTTTAGGGGCCACAGCGCCGTACCTAATTTCCGGTTTTGCATTGGCTCCTGGGATACCTTGGTCAGCTTACCATGGCACTGCTCCCATTTTGCATTGGCGTCTATGGAAAATCTTGGTCAGCTTGGCATGGCACTTCTCCCATTTTGCATTGGCATCTTTGGAAAATCTTGGTCAGCTTGGCATGGTTGTGCCATGCCAAGCTGACCAAGATTGCACCGCACTGCACATGCACAAGATCGGCAGGTGCATGCTGGGTAGCCAGCATGCACGAAATCCAGGACGGACACTGCGGCTTCAGATGCCCACACTGGAGATGGCTGTACTGTGCAGGAACTTCACAAAGTAAGAAAACTATGCTGCACAAATAGAAATCTGAGCGTAGTTTTCAGCATACCTTTGTTACATTGCATGATTATTCTAGGGGTATTTTTATCTTAATAGTCATATTTTGGCCGAAACTCTGCTTTAACACAACGCATTAAAATGCTCATGAGCATAATATTGCCCTGGTATGAATGAGCACAAGCCTCAAACTGATCTTAAATGCAAACCATTTTCCTTGTGTGACATGCTTCTAAATATGAAGTCCATATCACTATCCCTAGAAATGTTTTTAATTCTGAGAATACGTGATTTGCATGAGCTGGAATATAGCTGAGGATTAAAATGGGACCACAAAAATAAAATTACAGAAAAAGTAGGGCTTCTACTATAATTATTTTCTTTAAGTCCTGTAGAGATGTAACAAACATAGTTGGGGCAAAGTATTCTCCCAATCAATCAATATGCTCACAAATCATTTTTTATCGAGGACAGATTGATTTAATCTGAGCTGTTTCCCTGGTTTTTCTCTGTAAAGCCAATATCACCATGTTCTCTGCATCCAGGCACAATTTATTTCTGAGTGGAAGGCTTAAATATATTCATAACACATGGAAGTATGTAATTAAACTTTAAATGAGATTCATTTTCGGTTAGATTGTGTCTGATATATTTTGACTCTTGTGCACTTCAGGACATTTACCAAAGTACACTATAAAATGCTGTCACCAGTAATATATACTTAGGCTTCTTTTATAGATTTATAAATTAAGGTTATCCCTGTTTCGGTTTTATAAAGCAATTCACAGTATTCATTATTTTGTGAGTCATTTGGGCAAAATGGACTTGGCATTTGATTAAACTTGTGTCTGCTTGCTGCCACCGAGGCATTTAAATGGTTTGTTATAGAATGAATTGCTTTTATTGCTACACTATTTCGGCTCTGCTAAGTGGGATTATGATCATCAAGTGACCTCTAAATGAATCTGCAAACTTTATCCTCATGAGTCATCGCATGCCGAGGGTAAAATACTGGGGATCAAGAGGTATTAGGGAAGATTTACACTACAGCTGCATGCACACATCTATGTTGTATAGTTTCCATATCCTAATTATATTATTAGCACTTCAGATTGTGTGAAAGTGTGATTAGCAGAGTGCTTGTTCACTTGAGAGGTGCTTTTGGCAGGGGTGGGCGACTACAGTTGCAATGCTTTCATAATATTCTTGCATACAGCATAGACAGTCATTCTGTTACTAGCTTTAATTTCATAAAGATGCAGCCAATTCACCAGGTGCTAACGAGGCACGCAGGGCCTCACTCCTCAGTCACTAGTTCTAAGTAAACTAATAATTTGAATATTTGTTCTGCCAGCAAAATGTCTGCTTCTACTGTGTGTAATTGTCAGAGCTTGAGGAGGAACTCTAGACTCTAGACCAGGCATCTTCAAACTACGGCCCTCCAGCTGTTGCGGAACTACAAATCCCATGAGGCATTGTAAAACTCTGACATTCACAGACATGACTAGGCATGATGGGAATTTTAGTTCCTGAGCAACTGGAGGGCCATAGTTTGAGGACCCCTGCTCTAGACTGACTTAAAATATATGTATTTTTAAGAATAAAGAGCTATTAAAACCACCAAATTCGCCCAATTAAAGACCAACCCCGGCAAACATTTATTTTATTAATTTTGGATAGATTAAGGGCTCATTCACACCAATAGTATGCATTACATGCCGTGGCGCACTGCAGTGCCATTTATTGTGAATGGCTCCCAATGCACCTGCATTGCAGTGCATCATAATGTGCAGGAACACACAGCTGTGCATTATGGTGTGTTGCGCTGCAGAAAATGCTACAGGAGCAATTTTTGGCTGTTGAAGTGCATTGGGCAGGCCATTTAATTGATCATAAGTGGACCCCAACAGCCAATGCAATGATGTGGATACCCAAAGAATGACTTCCTATATATGAAGGAGATGGACGATTCAGGAGTGGAATGTCACGTGACCATGGATTTAGGTGAGCAAAAGGGGATTCAGGTAAGAGTTTTTTATGCCAGAAGATAGAGTTGGTTAGTTTTAAACATAGTGTGTTATATGATAATTTTGGGAACATTTATTGCTTAGTGAACCTCTTTCAACTGTAATGCATTGCAGGTTTACTCAAATTGGTTTACTTATCTGAAGTGTTTGCCTTTTGTTTCTAACAGAAGTGAATTAAAAGATGAAAAACTACAAAAACAAGAGTTACTTTCACAGTTAGAAGCCAGCCATGAGAAAATGTCAGAGGTAATAAATACAGTCACATATCATGTTCCTGTGTGCCAAGGTTCATTTATTAACCAAGACTCTTGCCTGATTTGGTAATCTTGTTGTTAATATCAGTTCAGACAAGCTGGTGACAGTATTCTATATTATATGGAAAACTGTGCCAGTGTTAATTTTTTTCATTTAAATTGTGACCTATAATTTTTTTCATAATATCAACTGTAATATAAATAATATCTGAACAAACTCAGTCCTCCAGGGTCATGTTATATGATTTCTGTTCATACAAACTGTAAAAAATTGAAGGTCCATCCACCTAATAATAAGGTATTCAATATACGATATAAAATTAACTAATATATTGTTCCCCTTCTCCGTGTTCAGTGTCTGGATCCTGGGGAATGGGTTCTTCATCTGAATGTGGGGAATGCCAGACTTGGATGTGCTGGTTTCCAGATTCAATAGCAAACTGGACAGGATTGTCGCCAGGTCTAGGGACCTCAGTGCATTTGCAGTGGAGACTCTGGTGACACCATTGAATGAGTTTAACCTGATGTATGCCTTTCCACTCCTCCAGATTCTTCCTTGTCTGCTCTGCGGTTTGAGATGGAGGGCTTTCTGGTGATTTTCATCACAACAAATTGGTCCAGGGAGGATGTACTCTGACATACTCAGACTCCTGGAAGGCTCTTCTTGGGCCCTTCTAGATTGTCCAGATCTTCTCTCCCAAAGGCCAGTGAACAACAACATGGCTGTTAAAGTGTTTGTAACCCTAAAAAAAAAAAGATATCCAGTTCCCTTATAGCAGGTAAAACAGCACAGTGTTTGTGCTGTCTAACTTGCCCCTCTGGAAGCTGTAAAAACCTGGCTGATCCTGCCAGTTTCTGCCCTCCCTGTAAACTGACCATGGGTTATCATGGCTGCTGAGCCCTGACACCGTGGTCAGTTTACATGCCTCTGTCATCTGCAGCTCTCCTCTGTGCTCTCCCCCCTTCCCTCCACTGCGGTTAGTAAAATACTAAAATGTTAAAAATGTTGTAGTCACAGGTCTCATTCCTCTATGTTTATAATCATGCTCTTGGTACTGCTTTGCTTCAAAACTGTAGCATTGCTGGTAGTAGGAGGGGTAATGCTGTGGGCTGACCTTCAGTGTTTTGTTTGCTAGTGTCCAATCCTTTTATAGGCAACTGTATAACCTAAAGGTTAAAGACTTCCTTTGTCCTTCAATGGACTCCATACAAAAACATTTTTGGTGAGTACAAAAATCCAATTTGTTTTTGCCATGGATGCACTTTAAATGTAATATATTGCAGCTTACCTATCATTAGCTGTAGTGGTTGCATTTGTGTTATTTTTGGGGGGGCTTTTTCCCTCTGTTTTCACCTGCTGATCTGGCCATGAATGAGCACATGGGACACAAGAGACAGCACCATTGTCAATCTGGTGGGAGGGTAGTGTTAAATGTATTAGCAGGTTTAAATACAATAATAAATTGAAGCCAAACTCCAGCTTAAACTTTATAATCAGTTACGGAAAACATTTTTTTTTTCTTTGGGTTAAAAGTTTTACATAAATAAAAGCTGATCATTGTAAGCACCCCTGTCAGTGTTAAATCATTTGCCTCATCCCTGTAAACTGACACATCTGAAAGAAAGCTTATTGCTTTGAAAAACAACAGACTTACTGACTGGATCACCAGATGAAAATAGAAGAGAGAAAGCCTAAAAAAGAAAATAAATGCAGACATCACATCTAAGAATTGGTAAGCTGCAATCTTTTTGGGTTTAATACTGCTTTAAAGCTGAACTCCAGGAATATATGCACAGGCTCACTGTGGACCAGCTTAGTTCAATCCAAATCTCCACATGCTATAATAAACTGGCTGCTGGGGGAGCCTGAATGTACTGTAGTTGGAAAATATAGTTCCAAGTTCAATTCTGTGAACAGGGTCCCCTCTGTGTTAATACATTCAGTACATAAGCAGCATTTCCGATTTACTTGGAAAGTCCTTTCTAAGCAATGATCAGTTGGGAACACTAAATGTAAAAGCTTGTAGCTGCAAACGTCTACTTAAATCTAAAGAAATGCATAGGAATGAATGTATAGATCAGCCATTTTCAACCAGGGTTTCACTGGAGACTGCTAGGGATTGTTGAGCTCTGGCTGATTAACCTCCAATCTGATGGTGTCTGGATAGTTCAGGGTTGAATGCCGTTTGGCAGAACCAGCAGCATTACACCACTGATCTTTTTAGCTGCTTGTAAGGGATATTCCTTCCACTGAATTGCAATGAATTGATTTCAGTATGGATTCCCTGAGACTTGAATAATATTTCAAGGGTGCCTCTGGGGAAAGAAGGTTAAGAAAGGCTGGTATAGATACTATAACAAGATAACAATGTAATATTTCCGAAGCAACAGACTTTTATATTTAGCACTTTCTTCTTAAAGCATAATTATAGTTAGAGGAAGTAAACCCTGATGGGTTTTACTTCCTCTTTATTACCCTGCAATGTAAAAGCATAATGGACTAGTATGCATCGCATATTAGCCCATTATGTGGCACTTTCCTGCATTGGAAGCCCGAGATGTCCCCGCTCCAGGCCGCATCCATCTTCTGCCCCTCTTCCTTCTGGGGCCATGGGCTCCGGCTCTGTGGCTGGCCGGAGTCGCGTGACGTCACTCCCATGCATACGCACGGGAGCCGCCAATCACAGTGCGATCTCCGTGAAGAAACGGCACGGAGCCCGTTTCTTTGCTGCGCATGTGCCTGATGACGTAGGCACATGCGTGTACACTGAGAAAAACGAATGCAGTGCCCATATCTAAGGACTGGTGAGCTGCAATATGTTGCATTTTTGTTTTTACTTGAGAGGGAGTTTTAACTGGCTCTGCTCACCCTTCCCATACCATTAATATCCTCCATTCCAGACCTCAGATTAGCAGGTGTAAGCATGACTTACACCTAACAGTGATACCATCTTCCACCAACCCAACAGGCCTCACAGTACCATATATGTGCAGCCTTTTCTGCACAGGTCCTAATGGAGAAAACATACTTGCAAGTGTAAGGGGTGACTGTTTCCCTGCTAGAATTGATTACGTCATACTGTCTGGCTCTCATGCTCAGTCAAGGATGCTGTTGCTGTACAATGTAAGCCACAACTCTTGGTCCAGGTCACCTGCTGATCTGAGGTCTGTAGTGGGGCTATTAAAGGCATGTGGGGGAAGTTTGGGTAAAATTGTGTGTAGCTGCCTTGTAAATTGATTCAAGCAAACATTATTAAAGTGTTAAGTCCCATACACTCGGTACAACAGTTGGCCAACAACGGTTGTCCAGCAGCCTGTTGGCTGATAATCTGACCGTTAGTACGCACGATCCAACAGCCAATTTCCAATTGTTGGCCAACAGAAGTTGGCTGAGAAGACTAGAAAACTTTTGTTGGCCAACAAGGTGTTGGCCGATTGTTGGCTCGTGTGTCCAGAAGTTGGCCAACAAAAAGTTGGAAGTGCAAACACGCATGCTCAGAATCCAGGAAGAGTTCGGTCGTGTAAACCTGTGTTCCTAATTCACAAATCACATTCACCTGAGCGTCCTCATTATACGCTCGTAACACATCACTACGTTCGGCTTTGTTGGCCGATTACTTGACTACCATCAGTACACTAGACATGACCGCCAACAGCCAATTTGGACAAAAGTTGGACGTTCGGTTGGCCAACAATCTGAGCGTGTGTACGAGGCTTTACTAAACCCAGGACCCTGCATTCACTATATCTGGTCTCCCACAGTACACAGAACATAGAAATGCAATTATTTTAGTAAATATAAACTTCTAAATACATTTTATCATAAGCAGTTAGAGCAGTCTTGTGACTTTTATCAGGTTATGGTTAAATCTTGGAGGAGTTTTCATTCTGCTCTCATTGTCCTGGCCCTCTGTATGGACAGTGCTGATTGGCCCTGTGCTGATCACATGCACTCTCCCAAGAAAAAAAAATACTCTAGCAATACACATCAAACTGAGCATGTGCAGCTTGTCCCCTTCCCTCTATAATATCTGGAGATGAGTTGGAGACAGTGGAAAAAGGTGAAGATCAGAGGAGACAGGATCAAACAGCCTTTTTACACAATGCAGGTATTAACCTTTTATGTTGCACAGTGGGTATAACAAGCATGCTTTACTGCATATACAGACTGATTTTACTGTTGTGGGTTTAGTAACACTTTAACCACTTGCCGACCGTGAACCGCAGGTTGACGGCGTCAAAGTGGTTCAATATCGTAAAACGCCGTCATACGACGGCGGCTGCGAGATCGAGCACTGTGAGCGCGCGCGCTCACTGTGTCTGGGGGGGGCCAGGGAGCGGGTGCGGCGGACTCGATCTCCGCTGGCTACCCGCGATGCCCCCCCCCAGGGTGAAAGAAGGGAGGTCCGTGAATGTAAACACGGATCTCCGTTCTGTGAGGGTGGAAGGGCTGTGATCACAGCCTTCCTCTATATGGAAGCTGTGATCACTCCCCTTCCCCTGCTAGGGCAGCCCACACACAGTTAGAACATGCCCAGGGAACACAGTTAACCCTTAGAGCGCCCCCTGCAGGTTAACCCCTTCACTGCCAATGGCATTTACACAGTAATCAGTGCATTTTTATAGCACTGATCGCTGTATAAATGCCAATGGTCCAAAAAAAGTGTCAAAATGGTCCGACATGTCCGTCCCATTATCGCAGTACCGCTAAAAATCGCAGATCGCCGCCATTATTTGTAAAAAATAAAATAAAAACCCCAAAAATTAATTCTCATCATCCGTAAACGCGGCAACTTTTGCGCAAACCAATCAATAAACGCCGATTGCGATTTTTTTTAATCACAAATATGAGGAAGAATATAAAATCGACCAAAACCGTTGAAAAAATGTTTTTTTATATTTTTTTTGGATTTTAGCAAAAAGTAAGAAATTTGTTTTTTTTTTTTTTGCAAAATTGTCGCTCTTCTTTTGTTTATAGTGGCGATCAGAAATGACGCAGCGGTGATCAAATACCACCAAAAGAAAGCTCTATTTGTGGGAAAAAAAGGATGCAAATTTCGTCTTGGTACAACGTCACAGGACCGCGCAATTGTCAGTTAAAGCGACGCAGCGCCGAATCGCAAAAAGGGCTCTGGTCCTAAAGTGTGAAATCCTTCCGGGGCTGAAGTAGTTAAATGCTAAACTTATTTTTTTGATCAGAGTGTTTTAATTGCCTTCTCTGTTTTCTTTTGGAGAGTTTTCTCTTTATTCTTTAATCCATGTAGTGAAGGGAGTTGGGGTCATTAGGAAAGAACAGCGTGGACCGCAAAAAAAAAAAATCCACAGAGGTTGCAACCTTTTTGCGATATGCCAAAGATAAGGCTGTGGAAGTCCCCATAGAAGAGAACTCCTGTCGCAGGAAGTGATGGGGGAAATAGACAGCAATAAAAGTTTAAATTATGTTTTCTCTTACGTTCACTGACAGACGCAGCTCTTCTTAAATGACACGTGGGTTTTATGTCGTCCTATCAGGAGTGACTAGGCAAAACAGATGCAAAAGCATCAGGGATAGGCTGGCCCCTCCCATGGGGGCCGTCCTCACCTGAGCCTATAAAACCCCCTGCTGGCCAATAGCATTCAGTTTTGTTTGCCTAGTGCAAAGGAGTTGACTGGGTTCCCTTATGGGACCTGCGTTTTTATGCATGTAATTTTTCTCTATGAAAAAGATGAAGACTTCTATCAAGTAGCTGGCCTGGGCATAGAGCGGATATCACGAATCCAAAGCTTTGCCCTGCCCGGCCACCTCCTGGCGACATACCCTAAAATGACAGGGCTGCGTCGCTCAGGGCCCGTTCCGTGCGGGCGGCCTGTGGCTGTTGCCACTTGTGCCCAGTGTCTGGCTTTTGCCTTTCCAGTGGCCTTGGCCAGCAGCAATCCTTCCCGGGACAAGGGGGGAAAGTCTGCTTCGGGTGGCTACCCGCAACGCCCGTCGGACTGGTGAGTGGACCCCTCCTCCGCCCTTAGGAAGTGGGGGGAGGCGACATCCGGGGCAGTTTTTTATTTTAGCGTTAGCTTTTTTCCCTGTCAGGGGGGCACCTACTTATTGCGTTGCCCCCTTTCCTCCCCCCACCCCACAGCCCCCCCCTCTGGTCTGCCGCGTTTGTGTTTGTGTTATTGAGGGCCCTGGGGCCTGTACCGGTGTTCCCACTGGGGAACGTTCATTCGCGTGCATTTTTAGCCACCGCCATTTTGTGACAGTTGGCTCATGCTGTGGGAGCGCCATTTTCTCCCCGGTGGCGGGTTTTGGTATTACACTCTGTGTAACTGCACAATTTCTCCTCAGAGAAGCGGCAGCTGCATGTGTGGTACAGTCCTCAGGCGCGCCTTTTTTCTCTCACAGCGCTGACAGGCTACAGGGCTAGAAGCAGCAGGTTTGGCTGGCTCCTTGGGGTGTGGATTTAGGTGGGCTTGTCCTCCCAGGCTCCCTGGGTGGTCTTGGGTGGCGGTGGTGATACGTGGGGGGGGGCGTCCCATTCAGGCCTATGTCTGGGGACGGCGACGCGGCGGCTATGGACCCTGCAGTGCCCTCTGATTTGGAGCCGGCTGAGCAACGTTCCGCACAAGCCCCTGTGGTCACTTTGGACCTCTTGCGGGCTCTGTGCCTTGCTCAGTCTGAGGAGGCGCAGACTTCCACTTATGTCTGTGGGTCTATGAAGCCTCCTAAGTCCCCTAGGGTTTTTCCCTATGATCAATCTTTTGAACGGGCTGTTTTTAAGGAATGGGGTTCCCCCAAAAATTCCTTCACTTTGCCTAAGCGTTTTTGCAGTGCGCTAGCCCTTTGAGGATGCTTTCCTTAAGCGGTGGG
>BLSH010089188.1:13491-29984 GCA_018402905.1 Glandirana rugosa | reverse complement strand
TTACCCGTTTTGTTTTTAACATTGTCCTGGGAGTCAAATGTGTTCTAAAACAAGTCACTACTCCGTTTGAAAATACACTTACCACTTCAATTGTTTGTTTTGGTGGCGATAACCAGACTGTGATTGGGTGTAACCTATCTAGGGAGGTTCTGACAACCTTGGATTTTTAACTACCATACCACACCATATACCCCATCTTTCTATCACCCCGGTAAGAAGTAGTTACCTTTGGAGTTCCGGTGACCTATACGCTTTAACGATGTACTACTACACAAAGGGAGAAATACGTGACTTCGAAGAGGGAAACACATCATCATGTAGCAATTTCGCATATCCAGTGGCCTTGAGGTTTCCATTGATGAAGAATGGCCCCACTATCTTTCTACCCCATATACCACACCATACCATCAATTTTTAGGTTCCAACAGTCTTGGAGGGATCTATCCAATGTGGGTTAGTGTCAGACCAATAGCGGTGGTTTTGTTTGTTAACTTCACCATTCACATAAAAGTTTGCCTCATCACTGAACAAAATCTTGTGTAAACTGAGGGTCCTGTTACAATTTTTGTTTTGCCCATTCTGCAAATTCAGTGCGCCGATCTGGGTCATCCTCGTTGAGATGCTGCAGTAGCTGGAGTTTGTAGGGGTGGCATTTGTGAGTAACCAATATCCGCCAAAGGGATGTTCCACTAATGCCACTCTCCAGTGACATGCGGCGAGTGCTACGCTGTGGGCTCTTGCTGAATGAAGCTAGGACAGCCACTGATGTTACTTCATTAGTGACAGATTTCATGCGTCCACATTTTGGCAAATCCAACACTGAACCAGTTTCACAAAACTTAGCAAGCAGTTTGCTAACTGTAGCATGGGAGATGGGTGGTCTCGTAGGCTGTCTTGCATTGAAATCTGCTGCAATGACCCGGTTACTGCGTTCACCAGACATCAACACAATTTCTATCCACTCCGCACGTGTTAACCTCGGCGACATGTCAATGGCTGTAAACAAAGAGAAACTTGTAAATAACTTATGAAAGAATAAAGTTACGTTAAAACCAAGCACACCATTGTTTTTCTTGTGAAATTCCCAATAAGTTTGACGTGTCACATGATCCTCTTCCTATTGAAAAAACAAAAGTTGGATTCAAAATGGCCGACTTAAAAATGGCCGCCATGGTCACCACCCATCTTCAAAAGTTTCCCCCCTCACATATACTAATGTGCCACAAACAGGAAGTTAATATCACCAACCATTCCCATTTTATTAAGGTGTATCCATATAAATGGCCCACCCTGTAGATTAAGGGCCGGGCATGCAGATTAGGGGGGCAGCGCCCCTAATGTAGCGGCCGCCACTGCTGCTTAGGCACAATGGGCATTTCTAGATACCCCCATGACATAACATATTCTCACTTCCAAGTTTAGTTAAACTTTTTTTTTTTTTTTTTTTGAAAATTCTTTTTATTGGGTTTCAAGTTCAGATACAAAACAGAGCCTATCGGGCATACCCAGGCTCGGTCCACATACATCACAATAAAACAAACAGTATAAAAAATAAAACCTCAACAGTAGTGCCGCTATTGGCACTAGAAAAAAACTACACGCTCCAGTAACTTCTGAGATTGTTAGTATATTGTAGATATCAGCTACTCAAGGGTGGTATTAAGCAACCTTTAACAAAGAAGGAAATCACAACTCTTAGACATGTGGATTGGACGTGAGTTCAACTATGTATACATGTTGACCTAGTCATTTGTAAGGTAATCCACTAATTAAGAGATTCAGGGTCAGTATTTGTAGACAGGTCCTCTACTCAAATGTCCCAAACCTTGTGGAATTTTTAAGGCATTCTCTTGTCAAACAGATGGCCTTGTACAGAGGTAAATTAACATTAATTCTTTTTTTCCACGAGGTAAGGGTTGGAGCAGATGAGATTTTCCACTGAAGAAGAATAATTTTTCTTGCATAGAACAATAATAATCATATCTGCGTCCTGGAGCCCCAAAGATGAACCAGAGTGTCCACCAAACCCAGCAAACAAACCTCCACTGTCTGGGGCACAGGAATAGTGGTCACAGAGTGAATGACTGAGACCACCGCTTCCCAAAAAGTTTGAATGCAAGGGCATTGCCAAAAGATGTGGATAAAGTCTCCTGAGTCCGCTGCACACCGCCAACACACCACATGAATGGAGGGATATATTCTGTGTAAAGGTTCAGGCATGAGATCGATCCTATGTAGGAGTTTGTAATGAATCAACCTTCCCTTGCAGAAACCAGCTGTAAAAAGCGCACTCCCATATTTCCTCCCAACCTTCATCATAGGGAATGAATAGCTAGGGACGTCCAGTGCCCATTTAGATTTAAGAGTTTCCAGCCCTGAGTGGACAGAGGGAGACATGTTCTTATACAGTATCTCACAAAAGTGAGTACACCCCTCACATTTTGTAAATATTTTATATCTTTCCCAAAGCATCTTTCAGGACAGCACCTGAGAGATGGTGACTCCTCCCACTGGACCACAGGAAACACCTTCCTCAATCTTTAAAGGGAGGTTCCTCCCTTCCACTGATCAGTTTTTAGTGTTTCCTTCGACCAGGAGGGAACACCCTGGTGAGGGGAGCCACAATCTCTCAGGCTGTCCTGAGAGGCAAGGGTTCTCCTACCTGCTTTTCCTCCTTTTTTTGTTGGACCGCCGGTCCTCCCGTTTCACCGGCAGCCGAGGCCGCGTGCACGGGCTCCTCTTCCCCTTTAGGTGCTCGGGGAGAGCCCACAGATGTCCCGGTAACCCGCCCGGGTTTTGTGTGCGGCCGTGCCACCGCCGTTTTGTCATAGCTAGGAAGTGACGGTGCGGATCCTCGGGTCAAACGTAATTTTCGGTGTCCAGACGCAAGGGGGAGGAGGGAGGGCACTGGAGCCTATTTCCGTTTCCTGTCTGGCACAGCGACGCTATGGGAGTCCGGAAGCGGTGAGAAGCCACTATTGGAGCTCTACACACCCGCGATGGAGGAGAGGACAGCGGCGTCTGCAGCAGTGGGGACAGGCACAAGCTCCAGCAAGGCACAGGTTAGGGGCGGTTGTGTATACCAGCCCTATTTCTTTTCCTGGGTTTCCGGTCTTCCTTTCTTTTTTTCCCCCTTGGTGGCTGGGGCCTGTCTGGGCACTGGGGTATGTGGGACTATTGCCTCTAAGTGCACCTGGGGGGTGAGCCATTAAAGCAGAGACAGGGTCTCAAGCAGGGCCCCCTGTTTTTTCTCTCTTTTGTCTCTCTTCCTTTCCTTTAGGCCACAAGTGAAACAGGGAAAAAGAGATGTCCTTCTTGCAGGGCAAAATTGGGGGAAGATTGGAAGAAAACCCTATGTATCACTTGCATCACTATTTTGGTTAGAGAGGAGTCTGCCTCTGTCTGTGAGGATCTTGTAGCCTCAGTAAAGAAGGAGCTCCATGCCACGATTCAATTGTTTCGTGACTCACTGGCCAAACCTGCTACCTATTAGGACTCAGCCTCTGAATCTTCCCAACAAGATACGAATTTTGATATCAACCTCCTCCTAGGGAGGATCATTCCCCAGCACCATCTGATGATAGTTCAGAGGATGGGGAGGGTACAAGTGTGATGCCTTCTAAGTTCAAATTATCACTGGAAGGAGTGGACAGTTTGTTGAAGGCTATTCAGGCAACTCTGGGCCTGGGGGAAGAGAAGGAACTGACGCTTCATGACCGTATGTATGAAGATCTTAGTGAGCCAAAGGGTCGTACATTTCCGGTACACCCAGCTATTGCAGAAACAATCAGAAAAAAATGGCAGGAACCAGAAAAGAAGCCTTTCTTTTCTAGAGCGCACAAGAGACTCTTCCCGTTCGAGGAAGATCCCACAGCAATATGGAACAAGGTCCCAAAGCTGGATGCAGCGTTTTCCCAGGTATCTAGGTCCACGGACCTAGCCTTTGAAGACATGGGAATCCTCAGAGACCCGATGGACAAATGCATGGACCTGCTGCTAAAAAGAGCATGGCAATTGATTATGAGCAATCTAAAACCTTCTATGGCAACGACCTGTGTGGCCCGTAACCTAGAATACTGGATCACCCAGCTGGAAGCTCATAAACTAGCAGATTCGGCAAAACAGAAAATTTTAGTTTCCTTTCCAACCTTGTCGAATGCTGTGGCCTATATTGCTGATGCCTCGGCAGAGGCCATTAGAATGTCAGCTAGATCAGCAGCAGTAGCCAACTCTGCAAGAAGAGCTTTATGGCTGAAGACCTGGCCTGGGGATGGCAACCCTCTCCCAAGGCTACAAGATAGAGTTTGTGGAATCCCCACCGTCAAGGTTCCAGGTGACAAATACTCCAAGAGACCCAGAAAAAGCTCTGGCCATGAAATCCTTAATAGAAGAGCTGATGCAACAGAGCGTAGTAACTCAAGTGACCCCAGAAGAAAGGCAACAGGGATTCTACTCTCATGTTTTCCTGGTAAAAAAGCCGTCAGGAAAATTCAGGCTAATTCTCAACTTGAAACCACTTCACAAGTCCGTAAAATACAGGAAGTTCAGAATGGATTCAATCTTTTCTGTCAGGAATCTATTGACCCCAGAGTGTTTTATGGGGTCAATAGATTTGGGAGATGCATACCTGCATGTTCCCATTTCATCCCAGTCCCAGAAGTTCCTCAAAATAGCGGTAGAAATGGAAGATCAGATTCATCATCTACAGTTCAAGGCCTTACCGTTCGGGCTGTCATCTGCCTCTTGGATATTTACCAAGGTAATGGCAGAAGCCTTAGCTCCACTTTGTCTTCAAGGAATTGTACTTATTCCTTATTTAGATGATCTTTTTTTTGCAAGCTCAAAAGAAAGGCTACGGGATGATCTAGACAGAGCTCGAAGCCATCTGGAATCTCTGGGGTGGATACTGAATCCTCTCTGGAGCCTTCTCAAGTAGTACAGTTTCTGGGATACCAGATCAACTCAGTGGATCAAAGGATTTATCTCCTTCCAGAAAAGAGGGAAAAGGTATGGAACATGGTGACCACGTTACAGGGCAATCATCCAATGTCAATAAAGAAAGTGACGTCTGCCTTGGGGGTCCTAACCTCTACTATTCCGGCAATACAAAGCTCCACTTCAGGAAGCTACAGGCATTTCTCTTAGGTTCATGGGATCACAGTCAAAGATCCCTAGACATGGAGATAAGAATTCCCACCAATGTAAAGAGGTCTCTGTGGTGGTGGAAGGACCAGTTGATCCTGACTCAGGGTCTTTTATGGGCCTTTCCGATCGAAAAGAGACTAACTACAGATGCCAGCTCCTGGGGATGGGGGGCCCCATCTAGGAGAATCTTTCACCCAGGGGACTTGGAGCAGTTAGCAGAGGAGATTTTGGTCAGTGCCGAAAGTGATTTACTCTCCTTATCAGCAGTCCACCTAAAAGGAACCATGAACATGGTAGCAGACTTCCTAAGTAGAAATCCCATCAGGGAAGCAGAATGGTCTTTAGATCCGGAGGTCTTTCTGATAATCTCAAAAATGTGGGGACTACCAGGAGTCAACCTGTTTGCCTCAATTTCTTTTCCCTGAACAAATCTGATGGGTCTCTGGGGACCGACCATGGAGTTATCAGCTCAGTTATGCATTCGCTCCATTCCAGCTAATACTTCTGGTACTAAAAGATTCAAAGAGAGAGAGTTCCATATTGGGCAAAAAGATCATGGTTCTCAACCATTCTGAGCATGGAAACCAAACCATGTTGGCATCTACCGATCAGCCAGAACCTGTCGAGCCAGGGGCCAGTGAATCACCTGGAACCAGCCAAGCTGTCCTTAGCGGCTTGGTATCTGAAGAGCAGCTCCTAAGGAGCAAAGTTTTCTCAGAGCAACTAGTCTCAACCTTGTTGTCAAGTAGAAAGACAGTGACTAGACCAATATATTCTAAGGTCTGGAAACTCATGGTGCACCTCAGCTAAACAAGAACCTACGAAGCTCCTGTATATACTGGAGTTTTTACAAGCAGGAGCCGAGAAAGGACTAGCAGTCAGTACCCTAAAGGTACAAGTAGTGGCACTAGCGGTCTTCCTAGAGAGGCCAATAGCCGCGGAACCACTGGTAGTTAGGTTTGCTTAGAGCACTGTCAAAAAATAGACCAGTGTCTATCAAGTCTTTTCCAAAATGGGACTTAACAACCGTTCTCCAGTCTTTGGCAAAGAGTCCCTTTGAACCAGCGGATGAGGCTTCCTTGAAATATCTCACACTTAGGACCGTATTTTTGGTTGCGATTATAACAGCTCACAGGATTAGTGAACTTCATGCACTGTCAAGCAAGGAGCCATATTTAAAAATCTTTGCAGATAGGATTATTCTTAAGACAGATCCAAAATTCCTGCCTAAGGTAGCTTCGCTAAGCAACCGTTGTCAGGACATTATTCCCCCGACTTTCTGCGCAAACCCGGCAGGAGAAAAGGAGTCCTTTTTTCTTCATTTTCATTGCTATATTATTTAGAGTTAATGAAGGGCTTCAAGAAGTCCGATTCTTTATTTATTTTGTTTTCTGGCAACAAGAAAGGTTGTCAGGCTTCTAGGGGGTCAATTGCAAGATCGTTAAAATTGGCTATCCAAGAAGCATATTCTCATGCGCAATTACCCCCGCCAGAAGGTGTGCATGCACATTCCACTAGAGCACTTGCGGCCACATGGACAGCAAAAGTCGGCGCCACCCCTGAACAAATTTGCAAGGCGGAAACGTGGTCAAGTTTTCGCACCTTCGTAAGGGGTTGGACCTTCTGTCTGCAAGTGATGAGGCATTTGGCAGGAATGTCCTACAAGCTGTTGTCTCTCCCTAAGGGGGTAAGTCTCAGTTATCCTCTCAGGTGCTATCCTGAAAGACGCTTTGGGAAAGTTTTTCAATAAAATGCTGTGACTAACGTATGTGTTTATATGTTCCAGCCAGCGCCGGAGGTTCTCTTCTAGAACTGATCAGTGGAAGGGAGGAGCCTCCCTTTAAAGATTTAGAGGAAAGTGTTTCCTGTGGTCCAATGGGAGGAGTCACCATCTCTCAGGTGCTGTTCTGAAAGACTCATGGAAAACAAGTTACCGGTAAGTCTAATTGAATTTTTCATGTGACAAAACTGAAGACATTACACTTTGCTACAATGTAAAGTAGTGCATGTACAACTTGTATAACAGTGTAAATTTTCTGTCCCCTCAAAATAACTCAACACACAGCCATTAGTTTCTAAACCGCTGATAACAAAAGTGAGTACACCCCTAAGTGAAAATGTCCAAATTGGGCCGACTTAGTCATTTTCCCTCCCTGGTGTCATGTGACTCGTTAGTGTTACAAGGTCTTGGGTGTGAATGAGGAGCAGGTGTGTTAAATTTGGTGTTATCACTCTCACTCTCTCATACTGGTCACTGGAAGTTCAACATGGCACCTCATGGCAAATAAGTCTCTGAGGATCTGAAAAAAAGAATTGCTGCTCTACATGAAGACGGCCTAGGCTCTAAAAAGATTTCCAAGACCCTGAAACTGAGCTGCAGCACGGTGGCCAAGACCATACAGTGGTTTAACAGGACAGGTTCCACTCAGAACAGGCCTCGCCATGGTCAACCAAAGAAGTTGAGTGCACATGCTCAGCGTCATATTCAGAGGCCATCTTTGGGAAATAGACGTATGAGTGCTGCCAGCATTGCTGCAGAGGTTGAAGGGGTGGGGGGGTCAGCCTGTCAGTGCTCAGACCATACGCCACACACTGCATCAAATTGGTCTGCATGGCTGTCGTCCCAGAAGGAAGCCTCTTCTAAAGATGATGAACAAGAAAGCCTGCAAACAGATTGCTGAAGACAAACAGACTAAGGACATGTATTACTGGAACCATGTCCTGTGGTCTGATGAGACTAAGATAAACGTATTTGGTTCAGATGGTGTCAAGCGTGTGTGGTAGCAACCAGGTAAGGAGTACAAAGACAAGGGGGTCTTGCCCCCAGTCAAGCATGGTGGTGGGAGTGTCATGATTTGGGGCTGCATGAGTGCTGCCGGCACTGGGGAGCTACAGTTCATTGAGGGAACCATGAATGCCATGTACTGTGACAAACTGAAGTAGAGCATGATCCCCTACCTTCGGAGACATGGCCGCAAGGCAGTATTCCAACATAACAACCCCAAACACATTTCCAAGATGACCACTGCCTTGCTAAGGAAGCTGAGGGTAAAGTTGATGGACTGGCCAAGCATGTCTCCAGACCTAAACCATATTGAGCATTGGTGGGGCATCCTCAAATGGGAAGGTGAAGGAGCGCAAAGTCTCTAACATCCATCAGCTGCATGATGTCGTCATGGAGGAATGGAAGAGGATTCCAGTGGCAACCTGTGAAGCTCTGGTGAACTCCATGCCCAAGAGGGTTAAAGCAGTGCTGGAAAATAATGGTGGCCACACAAAATATTGACACTTTGGGTCCAATTAGGTCATTTTCAATTGGGGGTGTACTCACTTTTGTTGCCAGTGGTTTAGATATTAATGGCTGTGTGTTGAGTTATTTTGAGAGGCCAGCAAATTTACACTGTTATACAAGCTGTACTCTCACTACTTTATATTGTAGCAAAGTGTCATTTCTTCAGTGATGTCACATGAAAAGTTATAATAAAATATTTACAAAAATGTGAGGGGTGTACTCACTTTTGTGAGATACTGTAAATGGTGGAGAGGGGTTTAGTGAGAGTATCCTCTCTGAGTACTTCCTCCAGGGTCGAGGTATAAAAAGCTAAGACGTAGGGTTAGACTAGAATTGAATCAATTTAAAATATTTCTTGGGAATCCATACTGGTGCATGTCGGAGCACATAATGAAAACCAGGTAACAGTTTTATGCACCCTATTAAAGACAAAGGAAGATTGGCCCATGCCCTCAGTTTGGATTTCATATTGTCAAAAAGTGGGACTAAATTTAAGACACAGTATTCCAAAGTATCCAATGAAATCTCAATCTCTAAATATCTGATACTGGACGACCATAATAGAGGTAGGGTAGGATCAGCTCCATCTCGGGCCTCTCTATCAATAGGTAGAATTTGTGATTTCCCCCAATTAATTTGTAGTCCGGAATAAATGGAAGAATCAGACAGTATACATAAGACTTAAGGGATGGCCCTGGGTCATTCAGAAACAATATGAGGTCAACTGCATACATGGCTATCTTTTCCACCTAGGTTCCCACAGACCATCTTATATTTTTAAGTCTTTCCCAAAAAGACTCATGGCTGTATTAGATCAAAAGTGTGCTTCTACTAAATACTCAGCAAAGGGTCTGAATACTTAGGACCATGTGATGCAACACAGAGGAGAGCTGCGATACCGGCCTAGGGCGGAGCACTGACTGTCAGGGGATCTTTGAAGTCTGTAGAGAAAGTGAGGTCGGTTTACTGGAGAAGAAAAGCCAAGGAGGGGTATCAGGATGGCAGAATAAGAGCAAAGCAAGGTGCGCCAAAAACGAAGTGCAGCAGAAGATGCAATGAATGGTATATTTAATTAAAATCAGCCAAATGGCTACTCCCACTTTTATAAAGATCAGTAAGCATATAACAGTATAATACTGTGGTCACTCAGTGGGCCCACGGTGAATGGTGGTGTGTAGATGTTGTCATGAGAGGAGAGGAACAACCGGCCGGACATCCGTCTCGTCATCTTGCAAACAAACATGGAACGCACTAGGAATGACTTGAGAACATGGAGATAACGTTTCAAAGCATCCGGATCTAAATGGCTATTGTTCATAACAGTCTATATAGAGATTCATATGGAGTGTGGACCAGAGGCAATATACAGTATCTCACAAAAGTGAGACATAAACAAGAGAGCAGCGCCTCTAAGTGCAATACCTTCTTTAATGATAAAGGGTATAAGTAAATTTACACTCACATAAAAAATTGGATAAAACATCGGATAAAAACAGAAAAGGATCATCGCGCGTTCGGATCATTCATGATCCCTCATCAGGCAAGATAGAGGTCCTCTATCTTGCCTGATGAGGGATCGTGAATGATCCGAACGCGCGCATTTCCTGTTTGGTGACCCAGAAGTGATGTGGTGCTGAGCGTGTGGAAGGTCTGTGATCGGCTTTGTGTCCCGGCTTGCGCTGGAAGCCAACAGCGTGACGGGCATTGGCTTCCTCTCCACGCCTGCCTGCACACCACCTGGTGATCCACGGATGATCCTTTTCTGTTTTTATCCAATCTCTTATCCAATTTTTTATGTGAGTGTAAATTTACTTCTATCCTTTATCATTAAAGAAGGTATTGCACTTAGAGGCGCTGCTCTCTTGTTAATGTCTTGGTCTACAGAGTCTTCCTGCTCCGTTTAGCCGGCTGCCTTGAATTGCACACCTCCTCCGGACTTTGCCCATGGACTTCCTTTGGACTTTCTTTCCCTCTGCCCATGTCTACCCTCTACATGCCAGAGTGGTATGAGAGCTATTTCAACATGTTTTGGTTAGAGTGACATGTGAGCGCAGTGTTATTTGTTGTTATGTCTCACAAAAGTGAGTACACCCCTCACATGTTTGTAAATATTTTATTGTATCTTTTCATGTGACAACACTGAAGAAATAACACTTTGCTACAATGTAAAGTAGTGTGTATATAGCTTGTATAACAGTGTAAATTTGCTGTGCCCTAGTGAAAATGTCCAAATTGGGCCCAATTAGCCATTTTCCCTCCCTGGTGTCATGTGACTCGTTAGTGTTACAAGGTCTCAGGTGTGAATGGGGAGCAGGTATGTTAGATTTCAAGTTATCGCTCTCACTCAGCATGCACTTCATGGCAAAGAACTCTCTGAGAATCTGAAAAAAAAAAAAGAATTGTTGCTCTACATAAAGATGGCCTACGCTATAAGAAGATTGCCAGGACCCTGAAACTGAGCTGCAGCACGGCAGCCAAGACCATACAGCGGTTTAACGGGACAGGTTCCACTCAGAACAGACCTCGCCATGGTCGACCAAAGAAGTTGCGAGCATGTGCTCAGCTTCATATCCAGAGGTTGTCTTTGGGAAATAGACGCATGAGTGCTGCCAGCATTGCTGCAGAGGTCAAAGGGGCGAGGAGTCAACCTGTCAGTGCTCAGACCATATGCCGCACACTACATCAAATTAGTCTGCATGGCTGTCATCCCTGAAGGAAGCCTCTTCTAAAGATGATGCACAAGAAAGCCCGCAGTTTGCTGAAGACAAGTAGACTAAGAACACGGATTACTGGAACCATCACATGACTGAGCTATTAATATTCCTGGCTATGCTCTCTTTCAGAAAGACAGGGTAAAACGGAGGGGTGGTAGTGTCTGTCTCTGTGTGAGAAGTGATCTCAATGCGAGTGTGAAAGAGGACCTAGTTGATGGAGAGTGTGATGAGTCTGAAGCATTATGGGTAGATCTGTATATGGGGGTGCATACTACAAAGGTTATCATTGGAGTCTGTTATAGACCTCCCAGTGTTAAAGAGTAGCGGGGAACTCCGCTCCTTGCACAGATGGAAAGGGCTGCAAGGGCTGGGACAGTAATGATAATAATGGGAGATTTTAACTACCCGGAAATTAACTGGAGTGATGGCACTGCTGGGACAGTTAAAGGGCAAAAATGTATAAACCTATTGCAGGACAATTTTATGTTCCAGTTTATTGAGGCCCCAACTAGGAATGACGCTTTGCTGGACATGGTAATCTCAAACCATGCAGAGCTTGTTACCAATATTCATATAAAAGAACATCTGGGTAGCAGTGACCATAACATGATTTCATTTAATGTAAGCTGCAAGCAACAAACACATATGGGAAAGATAAAAATACTTAACTTTAAGAGAGCAAATTTTCCAAGCATGAGAGCTGCTCTCCAGGACTTAGACTGGGAGGGAGGAAATATTAGCATCGATGAACACAGAACAGAAATGGGAATTTTTCAAAAAGACTGTATGCGAACTCACTGTAAAGTATATTCCTATGGGCAGTAAGTTTAAAATGCTAAAAATAAAACCTATGTCGCTCACGGCCAAAGTTAAAAAAGTTATAAATGATAAGAAAAGCGGTTTTAAAAAATATAAAAATGAGGGAACACTCATTTTTTAAATGTTACAAAGAATATAACAGAATATGTAAAAAGGAAATAAAGGACGCAAAAATTCCAAACGAACGTCAGATTGCAAAAGATAGGACAAACCCCCAAAAATTCTTCAAATATATTAATTGTAAAAAGGTCAGATCTGAGCATGTAGGCCCTTTACAAAATAATCTAAAGTGGGTGACTGGGGACAAAGAGAAGGCAAACTTATTAAATACTTTCTTCAGCTCTGTGTATACAAAGGAGCACGGGGGAGCACATGTCTATAATGGGGTGGTGGTGACACAGCCCCAAATGATCCACAATGGCTCAAAAGTGAAATGGTCCAGAAGTATTTAGAGAGAATAAAGGTGAATAAAGCACCTGGACCAGATGGCATACATCCACGGATCCTAAAATAATTGAGCTCTGTCATTTCAAAGCCATTGTATCTCATTTTTAGGGACTCATTAATGACTGGAATAGTACCACTGGATTGGTGTAGGGCAGAGGGAAGTGAAACCTTGGACAGAGGGTTGGCTGTGGACGTGGTATACTTGGATTTTGCAAAAGCGTTTAACACAGTTCCCCACACACGGCTAATGTGTAAGGTAAAGTCTACCAGCTTGGAAAGATCAGTTTGTAAATGGACAGAAAACTGGCTAAAAGACCAAATTCAGAAAGTAGTGGTTAATGATTCTTACTCTGAATGGTCTAAGGTTATCAGTGGTGTACCGCAAGGTTCAGTTTTGGGACCCTTACTTTTTAATATCTTTATAAATGATATTGGGTCAGGGATTGAAAGTACCATTTCAATGTTTGCAGATGACACCAAGCTATGCAGTGGAATAACGTCCTTACAGGATGTCTCCAACATACAAGCCAACCTCAATGCACTGTTTAATTGGGCGACTATGTGGCAAATGAGGTTTAATGTTGATAAATGTAAAGTTATGCACTTGGGGCCTAACAATATGCATGCATCATACATACTAGGAGGAGTACAACTGGGGGAATCCATAGTAGAGAAGGTTCTGGGGGTTTTGGTAAATCATAAGCTTAATAATGGCATGCAATGCTAAGCTACAGTTTCCAAATCGAGTAAAATCCTTTTTTGTATTAAGAGAGGTATGGACTCCAGAGAGAGAGATCTTATTTTGTCCCTATACAAATCATTAGTAAGACCTGATCTGGAATATGTAGTTCAATTTTTGGCACCAGTTATAAAAAAGGATATCGGGGAACTGGAGAAAGTGTTGAGAAGGGCTACCAAACTGATAAGAGGCATGGAGGAGCTCAGCTATGAGGAAAGATTAGAGGAGCTGAAGTTCTTATCTTTTGAGAAGAGGAGATAAAGGGGGGATATGATCAACATGTACAAATACATAAGTGGTCCATATAGTGAACTTGGTGTTGACGTATTCACATTAATGTCATCACAGAGTACAAGGGAGCACTCTTTACGCCTAGAGAAAAAAAGATTTAATCTCCAAATACAGAAAGGTTTCTTCACAGTTAGAGCTGGAGAAATGTGGAATATACTTTCTTCAGAGGTGAGTTTTGGCCAGCTCAGTAGATTTCTTTAAAAAAAGGCCTGGATCCATTCCTTAAATTCCAGATTGGGTTTACATCCTTTACATACCCCTGTAAATTAGAAGCATAATGGGCTACTATGCATCGCATAGTAGCCCATTATGTGCCACTTACCTGCAAACGAAGCCAGCAATGTCCAGCGCTGTCCCCTGTGCTGGCGTCGTCCCTCTTCTGCCCCTCTTCCTTCCGGGGCTGCGACTCCAGCTCTGTGACTGGCCGGAATTGCGTGACGTCACTCCCGCGCATGCGCGCAGGAGCCGCCAGTCATGGCATGGTCTCAGTGGAGAAACAGCACGGAGGCCGTTTCTTCACTGCGCATATGCCAAAATGACGTCAGCACATGCAGAACACTGCATATCTCCTGAACCCTGCAGGTTTGGGAGATATGCAGGGCACCTACTGGTAAGCCTTATCATAGGCTTACCTGTAGGTTAAAGTGGTTGTCACATAACTGGCTACTAACATTCATAGGTAAAGTTGATCCAGGGAAAATCCGATTGCCTCTCGGGGGATCAGGAATCAGTTCAAGGTTGCTCATCTGTGCAAATCGCCATACCGGTACGGCGATTCGTGCACTAGCATTCGTGGGCTTTCATGTGCCGCTGGTTGCACGCACTCCGATTGCCCAGCGGGGAAGCCAATCAGCGGGTCCAGTGGACCCAATATCCACCGGCCGCCCACGATCGTTCCCCACAGAGACAGAACGGGGATCTGTCGAAGTAAACAAGGCAGATCTCCATTCTGGCCGGATGACAATGAGATCTGTCTTCCTGCTAAGCAGTCTCACAGTCCCCCATACAGTTAGAAAACACAAATAGGGACCAAATTTAGCCCCTTGATCATCCCTGGTGTTAACCCCTTCTCTGCCAGTGTCAGTACAATGTCAGTGCATATTTTTAGCACTGATCACTGTATTAATGTCACTGTGTTTTGTTTGCGTTTATCTAGCAAGGTTATTTGCGGTAAAACCAAGGAAGTTTAAATTTCTGTAGTGTATCAATGCTTTACTAAACAGAAAATCTGTACACGCTGTCCCCAAACAAAATTTGTATCATTTTGTTCCCACAACATTTTGGTGGTGTTTGATCACCCCTGCAGTTTTTATTTTTTGTGCTACAAATAAAAAAAGACCGAAAATTTTGGAAAAAAAAAGTTTTTCTTTATTTCTGTTACAAAACTTTGTATAAGAACATTTTCTCCTTCACTGACAGGCACTAATGAGGCTACACTGACAGGCACTGATGAGGCTGTACAGATTGGCACTGATGAGGTGGCACTGATAAGGTTGTACTGATGATGGGGCACATATATGCAGCACTGATAGGCGGCACTGATATGCAGCACTGATAGGTGGCACTGCTGGGCACTGATAGGTGGCACTGGTACATGGCACTGTTAGGGGTGGCACTAGCAGGCATCACATATGGGCACAGTGCCATCCCTACAGTGCACTGTATGCCCCTTACCTGGTGGTCTAGTGTGGGCTCCCTGGTGGTCCCTGGGCGGCCTCCAGATATTCTCCTTGGTGGTCCATGGACAGCCTCCTTATGCTGTCCCTGGGGGGGGAGGGCTCCCTGGTGGTCCTGGTCAGCTCCTTGGTGGTCCTGTGTGGTGATCATGAGGGGGGCTGCACTGATGAATGTTCAGCACAGCCCCCCCCCCCGTCAGGTGGGCAGCCGATCGGCTCTCCACTGCTCAGGTCTGCAGACCTGAGCAGAGGAAAAGCCAATATATGTCTCTTCCTGTTTACACTGTGATCAGCCGTGATTGGTCATGGCTGATCACACGGTAAAAGGCTTCTGATGGTAGCATTTTACCCTGATCGGTAATGTGGTGGGTCAGACTGTCCCACGGCACCACCGATCGCCGCGATGCGCGCCCCCGAGGACACGTGATTGCGGGTTATCCTGAGGACGTCAATAGATGCCCAGTCAGGATAACAAAGTCACCGCCTGGCTGTCATTTGTCAATAGACTGGGCGAGAAGTGGTTAAACTGCCTTCCTCCCAGGAAAGGTGATCCACAGAGGCTAATCTCCCACTATAATTATATATATATATACAGTCCTGCTCACCATTATTGGCACCCATGAAGTTTATGTACATATTGTGGAATATCTACTGAAGGAAATGTATCAAATTAACCAACATATTACTACAGATAGCTTGTGTTTGACAAAAAACTGTAAATGATAAATAACATTTAAAAAGATAAACATTATGAGGAAAACAGAGAAAACCATAATGCTTGCCTTGTCAGTGGTATTGGCACCCTTTGCTGCAAATCAGTATGGAAACCCAATTTGGCTCACCTGTTGCAGATCTCAAATGAGGATCACCTGTGATTAATTGCCTCCACCCATGTGACCCAAATTAGCCAATAAATGAACATTTTGGTTTTATAAAAAGCCACCTGTTATTCCCTCTTCATGTGTGACAATGGTAAAGACAAAGGAGCTGTCTGACGACACCAGAAATGCTATTATTTGCAAGCACAAGACCTCCAAAGGGTATAAGGCCTGTCTAACAGAAATGGTAACAGTGTGTACTTCTCCCTTATTGTCCACCGAAAAATATTTTGGTTTTACAAGTAAATAACCGATTAAACCCAGTGTACCCACCTCCGTTAATTAGTGTCCACTAGGAGTAAACTCTAGACGTTGTCCACTCGGTTTAACCCAAAGGTATGACTAAACGTCGTTTCCCACGGTTATGGTGACTGTTCCGTTCGTAATACCAAAAGAGACAAAAGGAGTATTACAAATAGAAAAATTTACAATAAATAGTAAATGTCAAAAAACAGTTTGTGTTCGATAGACATCATTATACAACCAATTAAA
>BLSH010089143.1:9541-34330 GCA_018402905.1 Glandirana rugosa | reverse complement strand
GGGGGGGCGTTCTCACCAGAACACCGGAGATAGCCGCTCTCTATTTACACACAGAGCAGGGAGAGGAGGGAAACGATCCTCCCACAGCTGCCCACGCAGACTCTGCCCCCTGCTCGAGCGGCGCTTGTTTATTATTATCCCGCATCTGAGCTCCGATCTGCTCGGTGTGTCATAGCAGCGAGCGGTGCGGGAAGTGGGGTCACTGTGTCGGCAAGGATTTTAGCGCCCCTCCTGTCCTGGCGCCCTAGGCGGCTGCCTATCCCGCCTATTGCTTAAGCCGGCCCTGCTCTGGAGGAGCTGCAGAGATCCACAGCTCAGGTGGGAGAATCCGTCCACAGGACAACTATTAGCCGTGCTCTCCACAAATCTGCCCTTTATGGAAGAGTGGCAAGAAGAAAGCCATTGTTGAAAGAAAGCCATAAGAAGTCCAGTTTGCAGTTTGTGAGAAGCCACATGGGGGACACAGCAAATATGTGGAAGAAGGGGCTCTGCTCAGATGAGACCAAAATTTTACTTTTTGGCCTATAAGTAAAACGCTATGTGTGGCGGAAGACTAACACTGCACATCACCCTGAACACATCATCCCCATCGTAACAAAACATGGTGGTGGCAGCATCATGTTGTGGGGATGCTTTTCTTCAGCAGGGACAGGGAAGCTTATCAGAGTTGATGGGAAGATGGATGGAGCCAAATACAGGGCAATCTTAGAAGAAAACCTGTTAGAGTCTGCAAAAGACTTGAGACCGGGGCGGAGGTTCACCTTCCAGCAGGACAACGACCCTAAACATCCAGCCAGAGCTACAATGGAATGATTTACATCAAAGCACATTCATGGGTTAGAATGGCCCAGTAAAAGTCCAGACCTAAATCCATTTGAGAATCTGTGGCAAGAAAATTGCTGTTCACAGAAGCTCTCCATCCAATCTGACAGAGCTTGAGATATTTTGCAAAGAAGAATATGCAAAAATGTCCTCTCTAGATGTGAGCTGGTAGAGACATCCGCAAAAAGACTTGCAGCTGTAATTACAGGAAAGGTGGTTCTTCAAAGTATTGCCTCGGGGGGCGCTATACAAATGCACACCACACTTTTTCACATATTTATTTGTAAAAAAAGCATTTATCCACTTCACAATTATGTGCCACTTTGTGTTGGTCTATCACATAAAATCTCAATGAAATACATTTACGTTTTTGGTTGTAACATGACAAAATGTGGAAAATTTCAAGGGGTATGAATATTTTTTCAAGGCAGTGCAGGTCTGTCACGTACTTGGTGGTTGAGTCTGACTTATGCACGGGCAATCTCTCTTGCGGCCCTGGTTCGAGAGCCCCTGATAGTGGAGTCAGGGAGCTCTGGAGCACAGGGAGGCATGAGGGCTGGACTTGGTCACAGAAGCTAGCTGACGGTCCACAGGAGCTCATGCAGGCAGTAGAGTGGTGGTTCAGGCCGGGTCGGTAACAAGCTGGCGGTGCAGTACAAGTGGTTCAGGCTAGCAAATAGTCGGGTACAGGCAGGGTCGGCAACATGCGGGCAATAGAAGCACAACACAAGGGGTCAGGCAGAGGCGTAGTCGTAGGCAGGCTGAAGGTCGGGGCAGGCAGCAGGCAAAGCAGGTCCAACAGGAAGCCGGGGTCACAGATATAGGAAGCCTCTTAGAATAAACACTGGGGTCACAGGAGCCAGAATGCTGTAGAACGGACAGCACTGATTGCAGGGTGCAGAGCGCCTAAATGGCCATTTTGGCGCACACTATGTGCGCCCGCGCATTGGCCTTCCAATGGCCCCGGATGGTTCCTTACATTGCCCCCCCCAAAAGAGCAGCCTCCGGATGCCCAAACAGGCTCTCTTGGTTGGGTTGCTCCTTGGCATGTAGGTTGTTTTCAGGTTCCCAAGAGTTCCCCTCAGGTCCATATCCCTTCCACTTTACTAGGAATTGGGTGATGCCTCCTCTCCTTCTGCAGGATAGTTTCCACCTTGAACTCCTCCTCTCCGTCTACCAGGACTGGTTCTGGTGGAGCCGTTTTCTGCCCTGGGAAAGGGTCCTTAGTTACTGACTTGAGCATATTTACGTGGAAGACTGGGTGAACTCTAAGTGAAGGAGGGAGGTCCAGCTCATAAACCACATTGTTAATTTTCCTTTTGACTGCCAGAGGTCCGATCCGGTCCTATCTAGGACCTAATTTCTTCTACGGACATTCTCGACGACAGTCTCAGGTTCTTAGTGGCCAACCAGACCCGACCAACCCACCAGGTTGTAAGTTCAACTCTCCTCGTCTCCCTCTGTCAAATGTTCTTTTGTCACGCTCCTGGGTTTGCGCAAGGGTCTCTTGCAGAAGGCAGTTGTTCTTTTCCAAGAATTGTGTGATCTCCTGCACAGCAGGTACAGAGCTTTCGGTCAGAACATTAGGTAGGAATGTGGGATGGTAGCCGAGATTTGCCCAAAACGGAGATTGCTTGATGGCAGAGTGGACTACGTTGTTATAGGCGAACTCAGCTAACGGGAGCAGAGAGACCCAATCGTCCTGGGAGTACGAGGAGTAGCAGCGGAGGTACTGCTCAAGGGTCTGGATGGTCCTCTCTGTCTGGCCATTTGATTGGGGTGGAAGGCCAAAAAAAAGGCCAGTCCAATTCCTAAGATGGCACACAGAGACCTCCACACGCTGCAAGTAAACTGTACTCCTCGATCCGACACAATGTTATTAGGGATACTGTGCAGCCGTACAATTTCTCTGATGAAGGTCTTGGCCGTCTCCATTGCAGAGGGGGTACCTTGCATAGGGACAAAGTAAGCTTGGTGAGACGGTCTACCACTACGAAAATGGTGTTGAAGCCTGCGGATGGGGGCAGCTTGATTATAAAATCCATGGAAATGTGCAACCAAGGACGGTCAGGGATAGGTAATGGGTTCAGCAGCACCCAGGCCCTGGTTCTCTCGGTCTTGTTTCAAGCACAGATAGGGCACACCCCCACATAGGTTTTACAGTCCTCGTTCATGCAGGGCCACAAGAAGGTGCGGGCTAGCAACTCCATTGTCTTGCGACTGCCAAAATGTCCAGCCAACTTCTTGTCGTGACAGAGTTCTAGAGCGTCTAGGCGGAACTCCTCAAGCACTTAGATCCGGGTACCTGACCACCACAGCCTGTCTTTTACAGACAATTCAGAGTCTCTGGGGAGCCAGCTAGAGCCCGCCTGATTTGTGTTAGGAGGTCCTCCTGGACCAGCAAGAAGCTGTGAGCTGGTATAATGGTATCTGGAGGGGAAGCTTCCACAGGATCAAGGAACATTCTGGACAGTGCGTCCGGCTTCACGTCCTTGGACCCAGGCCTGTACGTAATGTGGAGCTGGAAGCGGGAAAAGAATAAGGCCCATGCAGCCTGGCGAGGTTTTAGCCTTTTGGCCGTCCGCAGGTACTCCAAATACTTGTGGTCAGTGAAGACCAAGATAGGGTGTGCCGCTCCTTCAAGAAGATTCCGCCATTCTTCCAGGGCAGACTTGATAGTTAGTAACTCTCTGTCCCCAACGTCATAATTTCTCTCGGGTGCAGTAAGTTTCCGAGAGAAAAAGGCGATGGGGTGGAGCAGGGCCTTTGGACCTTGTCTCTGAGAGAGGTCCGCCCCGACTGCGGTCACCGAGATGTCCACTTCAAGGATGTAGGGCAGTGCTGGGTCGGGATGCTTCAGAACAGGGGCAGAGGTGAACAGTTTCTTCAGAGACTGGAAAGATGCCTGTGTCACCGCGGACCAGACAAAGCAGACGTTCTACTTGTTAAGCTACGTTATGGGAGCAATGACTGTTGAAAATCCCAGAATAAACTTTCTATAGAAGTTAGCAAAGCCTACGAAGCCTTTTTTATCCGCGGGCGCTGGCCAGTCAAGGGTGGCTGTAACCTTCTGCGGGTCCATGGTAGTGCTAAAATACAAAGTCTTAATATGAGACACCCTGTGTCAATGTGTCCATGCAATCAATAGACATATCCAGTGCTCCAGTGTCAGTCCACCGTCACCATATATGCTAGCAGCTCACCTCCAAAATTTGGCTCTTGTTATAGGAGCCGACAAAAGCATAAATTCTCCATTTCAGAATATCCAAACGACAGCAGGAAGATCACCATCAGCATAACCTTCATACCAAATGCAGGACACTTTCAATCTTGGGTTCTCAATCCCCTCATGTACTCCATAAGCACCATGTATAAAAATAAAGAGAAATCTCCAATATTATACAATGCAGGCATAACGCAGAGCATGGAGAACCTCGCTCATCACTCTTTGCTGCAGAAGAGCTTACAATCAACCATTGATCAGAGTGTATCCCCACCCTAGGCCACTCTGGCTTCTTTTTCAACAACCTTAATAAGCCTCCTCCGGCTTTCCTTTCAGTCTTGCACAGTTGTAGCGGCTCCTCTCCTGGACTGAAACAGCTTCCTCTGATTTCACTGCACTGAAATCCTAAGAAGGAAATGTCAGCACATTCGAAGGTGCACTTCTCCGCCTTTGCGTACAGTCCGTGTTCTCGTAGGTGGCTAAGTACGCTTTTCACATGCCTGCGGTGTTCTTCTAGGGAGGGGGAGAAGATGAGGATGTCGTCGAGATAGACGACCACAAACAGGTCATGGTAGTCTCTGCAAGACATTGTTGATCAGATGCTAGAAGGTAGCTGGGGCATTGCAGAGCCCGAATGGCATAACTAGGTACTCAAAATGGCCAAAGCAAGTCCGTAGGGCCATCTTCCACTCATCCCCCTCCCGTATACGTATCAGGTTATAGGCTCCGCGGAGGTCTAATTTGGTGAACACAGTAGCCGAGCCAAGTCTTTGAAAAAGTTCCGTACCCGATGTTCTGATTCCCCACAGTATTGACACAAGTTGAGGGTCATGTGCCTCTGTCGCTCTTCAGATGAAAGAGAAGGGTGGGGACACCCATACTGCAGTGGTTCTGAGTGGCCTTGTGGAGAGGAGGAGGAGGTTGTGGTTGAAGTGGGTGCCAGGAAGCTGGGTATCTCCCGAGTGGGCCGCGAGGGAGCAGCAGCTCTCTCCGCTCTGCGTTCCCGCAGGCGGCGGTCAATTTGGATGGCCAAATTGACCAGCGCATCCAGGGTGTGGGGAACCCTGATGCAAGCCAGCTCATCCTTGAGCAGCTCAGAGAGTCCCAGCCGGAACTGGTAACAGAGGTCCGCATCGTTCCAGGCTGTATCGGCGCTCCATCGCCGGAACTCTGAGACGTACACCTCTGCTGTCCGGTGGCCCTGCTGGAGTGCATGAAGTACTGTCTCTGTCGTTGTGGCCTGGTGGGGATCCTCGTATAATTGGGCCATGGCTTGAAAGAACTGATCCAGATTTGAGGTTTCAGGGGCTTTCCGCTCCAGCAATCGGTGAGCCCAGGCCTGAGGCCCATCCAGAAGGAGCGAGATCACGAGGCCCACTTTGGTTGACTCCAGAGAAAAAGTGCGGGTTTGCCGAGCAAAGTACAGCTCACAGGAGTTACGAAACGCTCAAAACTTCCAGCGGTCCCCCATAAACCGCTCGGGCATAGGCCAAGATGTGGGATGAGGCTTGGCCAGGATCGGCTGCTGGTGAGGCCAGATCCTGGACTTGTCTTTTCAAGCGGGTATATTCATCCTGGAGGTCTTTTATTGCTTCGGACAAGCCGGCAAGATGGACACTTCCTCCATGATAGAGGGCCCCGGCGCAGACTCGGACGTGGCTGTCCGGTGCTGTCATGTACCTGGTGGTTGAGTCTGACTTACGCGGGCGCAAACTTTCTCATGCGGCCCTGGTTTGGGAGCCCCTGATAGTGGAAACAGGGAACTCTGGAGCACAGGGGGGCACGAGGGCTGGACTTGCTCCTGCACAAACACCCACGGACACACACACACCCTACGTGCGCCTGCGCATTGGCCTTCCAATGGCCCCAGATGGTTCCTTACAAGGTGACTGTATGGGGATATATTGGTCCTTAAGTCTGGCCACATAAACAAGATGACTTCAGTCAGCCCAATCTATTTCAGATAGTCCAACCCTCTCTGGTCAGCTTCTTTGCTAAAGCATCCTGGGTTGGCCATGCTGATACAGAAAGCCCCAACATAGCTGTGTAGACAAATCCAACTTCAAATGACCTTTCTGTGACCTCCCTAGGTGGAAAATGTTTATTTTTAACAATGGTGGCCACTGTCACTAAGCCATGGTGAACCCATGACCCTACACCTGCTGGTCTACCTGTCTGACCATAGTTCACAGATTTAGTGTGTGCTGCTTAACACTTTGGGCACTGCATTCTGCAATGGTGAGGCATGCAGCAAAGTGCCAATGAGTATGGACACCTGTCTCCACCAGAGAGAACAATGATCTCCTTGGAGGGCATGTCCTTGAGGAAGTGCTCTGAATAATCTTACAGGGCAAATCTTACTCTCAAACAAAGTATTAAAGATCAATGGGAACAAGATGTTCGGTAACCTTGAGGAAGAGCAATGGGACAGTGTATTAGAGTCGGTGCTTCTCGGCTCTACTACACAGAAGCTCTCACAGCTTTATATTGTTCTCAGTGCCCACTGTACACCACTGAAACTGTACCATATGGGAGCGCTACAATCCCGCATATGTGGCAAGTGCAATGCAGGCCAGGGCGGTCTCATGCATTTATTGTGGCGCTGCCCTAAATTTCATAGATATTGGGTGGAAGTAGTGGCTAGTGTAAATATGGTTTTCCAGACCACCATTCTTTTAGACTCCAAATGGAACCAGTCTGCCCATTCTCCTCTGACCTCTGACATCAACAAGGCATTTTCTTTCCATACAACTGCCGCTCACTGGATATTTTCTCTTTTTCGGACCATTCTCTGTAAATACGAGAGATGGTTGTGCGTGAAAATCCCAGTAGATCAGCAGTTTTTTAAACAGTCTGACCAGCTCATCCAGCACCAACAACCATGCCACGTTCAAATCAGGGGAAGTCCACCCTAACACTAAAATCTCTATATCTACAGACATCCATGATCTAAAACTAACCTATCTAGCCCTGTAAAGAAGAAATTACTATACATACCTGTACATACCTTTTTTTAACCTGCTCCGGTCCGGTTCTACGCTGAGCTGTCAGCGGCGGCTTCTCTGTGGAGGTGGGTGCAGAGGAGGCAGCCGACAACGGAAGCCCCATAGTAACGCTATAGGTGATGTCACTTCCCATTAATTTCACAGCCTTTGTCAGCTGTGTTCTCTACAGAGCTTCCACCACTGGAGACTGGACCGGATCGGCTTCAAAAAAGGTATGTATAGCGATTTCTTCTTTACAGGGCTAGATAGGTTAGTCTTAGATCGTGGATGCTAGTAGATGTTTAATTTTTAAACACTTGCTGACTGTCAACCGCAGGTTGACGGCGACAAGATGGTACTGCTAGGCAAACCGCCGTCATACGACGGCGGCTGCCAGATCGAGCACTGTGAGCGCGCGTGCGCCGCCGGAGGCACGCTCACGCGCTCACTGTGTTCCGGGGGGCCAGGGAGCGGGTGCGGCGAACTCGATCGCCGCCGGCTACCCGCGATGCCCCCCCCGGAGTGAAAGAACGGAGGTCCGCGTATGTAAACACGGATCTCCGTTCTGTGAGGGGGAAGGACTGTGATCACAGCCTTCCTCTATATGGAAGCTGTGATCACTATCCTTCCCCTGCTAGGGCAGTCCCCCCACAGTTAGAACACGCCCAGGGAACACAGTGACCCCTGCAGGTTAACCCCTTCACTGCCAATGGCATTTACACAGTAATCAGTGCATTTTTATAGCACTGATCGCTGTATAAATGCCAATGGTCCCAAAAAAGTGTCAAAATGTTCCAACATGTCCGCTGCATTATCGCAGTACCGCTAAAAATCGCAGATCGCCGCCATTACTAGTAAAAAAAAAAAAAAACCCCAGAAATGAATTCTCATCATCCGTAAACGCGGCAACTTTTGCGCAAACCAATCAATAAACGCCGATTGTGATTTTTTTTATCACAAATAGGAAGAAGAATATAAATCGGCCAAAACTGTTGAAAAAAATGTTTTTTTATATTTTTTTTTTGGATTTGTATTTTAGCAAAAAGTAAGAAATTTTTTTTTTTTTCCAAAATTGTCGCTCTTCTTTTGTTTATAGCGGCGATCAGAAATGACGCAGCGGTGATCAAATACCACCAAAAGAAAGCTCTATTTGTGGGAAAAAAAGGACGCAAATTTTGTTTGGGTACAACGTCGCACGACCGCGCAATTGTCAGTTAAAGCGACGCAGTGCCTCCCAGCAGGCCTGCTCCTTCTTCTTCCCAGGACCCATCGTGTGAGCACCAGCCTCGCCTCCCCACTGTGAGATTGCGGCCTATCACAGCGTCTGAGGCCACCGCTGTTCCTGCCTAGAGTTGAGCGAACACCTGGATGTTCGGGTTCAGTGGGTTCGGCCGAACTTTGCAAAAAAGTTTGGGTTCGGTTCGAACCCGAACTTGACCCCGAACCCCATTGGAGACAATGGGGACCCAAACTTTTCGGCACAAAAATGACTGTAAAAAAGTCCTGGAAAGTGCCAGAGGGCTGCAAAAGGATTTTAGAACAATAATCTGTCCCTTACAGCAACAGCAAGAACCTGATCCTATAGGAGTAGGAGATGATTTTAAAACAATAATCTGTCCCTTACAGCAACAGCAAGAACCTGACCCTATAGGAGTAGGAGATGATTTTAGAACAATAATCTGTCCCTTACAGCAACAGCAAGAACCTGACCCTATAGGAGTAGGAGATGATTTTAGAACAATAATCTGTCCCTCTAAGCAGTAGACTCTACCTAGTCCAGTCAGATCGTTCTGTAATGCAGGATGAGATCTGCAATCTGTCCCTCAAAGCAGTAGTAGTAGTAATCTCTACCTAGTCCAGTCAGATCGTTCTGTAATGCAGGATGAGATGTTATTATATCTGTAATCTGTCCCTCACAGCACCGGCAGCATCCTCTCCCTACACTATCCAGAGAGCATGTGACATATAGCACTAAGTGACTCCAGCTTATAAAGAGGCTGGGTCACATGATGCACTGGCCAATCACAGCCATGCCATTAGTAGGCATGGCTGTGATGGCTTCTAAGGGCAAACCAGTGAAACGCTTGTTGATTGGCTGCCCTGCAGCTATTCAACAGGCGGGATCAAATACGCGGGAACCCAGAACCCGAACCCAAACTTTTTATCAAATGTCCGGGTTCAGGTCCAGGTCACAGAAACCCCAAAGTTCGGTACGGACCTGAACTTTACAGTTCTGGTTCGCTCAACTCTATTCCACTATGCAGCACCGCGCTGAAAACATCTTGCAACTTCTACGTCTACCAGTGAGAGGGAGACAGAGCAGCAGATGACAGCCCAGACTGCTGTATCCATCCGACTGATCCATCGCACTCAGCTTCTGCTGACCAGTGTACCCTGCATCACTTCCTGTGTGTGTGTGTGTGGCATCCGTCCTCAGGATTTGGTGAGCGGGCTCATGCCCAAATATTCTCCAGTCTGTCAGTAACATACCATATATGGACACTGCATGCAGACACATTACCTGTATTATCAAGGGAACTGACACATTCCCATTCAAGCATTTCCTGCTGATTATTAACCCCTTATGTTACACACTGAGGATTCGCTGTTCATATCTGAGCTCCAACGTTGTGGGTGAAGACAACCCTCAGGCCTAACATTAGGACTACCACCACTTTCTTGCCTTCAAAGGGTAGAGTGACTGGTTCCAACATAACTCAATCTCTCATTAGGATCAGTCTTTGTAGACTTTTCCCCTTTTAGTGGTAGCATAATCAGTTAAAGTCGCTCTGATAATCTTATTGCTAATTGTCTATATTGCTTTGTACATTGGAGTGTTGCTGTTATCCATTGCTATTGCTATTTGTACATATAAGTCTGCTGAGTGTTCAATTCAGCCTGGTTTTGGGGTGTTTCCCAGGATTTGGCTGATTGGCGCTCATACACACCCCTTTTGCTGTCTAGTTAATACAAAATACTGCCGAACTCAGTTTGTGTCTGCGTTTCATTTAAAGGGGTATACACTATGTCAGAACCTAGAGTGTCAGATGGGCTGGGAAGCTCCCAGGGTTAGGGCAGCACAGCGGGACAAGAATTATCTATCAACCCCCCACGGTGGTGGTGGTGCTACATTTGGGGGCTCGTCCGGGATATCCTCTGCTGCAGGCCCCAGCCAGCCCAGTTATGAGCCACTGAGTTAGCAAGATATGGATTCAGCCGCTGCAGGAACGCGGGGACAAGTGCAAGGGGCTCGGATGGAATGTTGCATAGAGGTCCCAGGGAGCAATTGCACCGAGAGAGAAATATGGCAGTGGGTGAGAGCCCTAGTACCAGACCAGAGAGCATACATTCTGCATGTGAGGGCAGAGTTCACCCTGGACTGTGTTTGGCTGCTGGTGGAATGGCAGGAAGACGTAACCACCTGCTCCCAGGATGTCAGAACCTAGAGTGTCAGATGGGCTGGGAAGTTCCCAGGGTCAGGGCAGCACAGGAGGACAAGAATTATCTAGCATCCCCCACGGTGGTGGTGCTACATTTGGGGGCTCGTCTGGGATATCCTCTGCTGCAGGCCCCAGCCAGCCCAGTTACAAGCCATTGAGTTAGCAAGATATGGATTCAGCAGCTGCAGCCATGTGGGGACAAGCGCAAGGGGCTCGGATGGAATATTGCATACATTCTGGATGTGAAGGAAGACTTCACCCTGTACTGTGTTCAGGTGCTGGTGGAATGGCAGGAAGACATAGCCGCCAGCTAGCTACCAGGATGTCAGAACCTAGAGTGTCAGATGAGCTGGGAAGTTCCCAGGGTCAGGGCAGCACAGGAGGACAAGAATTATCTAGCACCACCCCCCCCCCACCCCAGGGGTGGTGCTACGTACAGAATTTTGTGATATAGTGTGATGTTAGCTTGCTCATAGAAATCTTATATAATGCCTTTGTACCTGCTGTATGATGCTGCTGGTAACCATTGTGAAACTTTAATAACGTATCTGGAAACTTTACATGTGTGCTAAATTGTGGATAATGATGGCTTAGCTGTGATTATTATTATCTTTAGTGCCTTTGCTTATCATTTTCCTATTCTGGAACATTGTTGTTGTATTGGATTATGTCTGTTCACATTCTGTTTATGCTCAATAAACTTCTTGCTGATTTAAAAAAAAAAAATTCACCTGTCACATTGAGGAACGTTCCGTTTCCCTCTCCAGATATTTGTTGGCCGACATATAAAGCAACTTCACAGAAATACATCCCCGAGTCTGAGAACTCCACACTGTGCAGGGTGATGGCAGCTGATCGTCTATGGAGGAACTGATCTTGGTCCACTCTGGTAATCCTTCCATGGAAAAACTTGTTATGATCAGAGACCTCTGGTCCACTCCCCACCACGTGTCGGTACCACTTGTAGGACCCAATGGAAGCGTTCTTTCCAATGATATTGAAGTAACATGGGAAGGTGATTGAGCTTCCCTCAGCGGCCCATAGTACTGGAGTCTGCCATACGTGGATTGTCTGAAATCCTGACACAGAACTGATATCAATGAGTGTGACAAGACTATACTATAGATAGATAGATAGATAGATAGATAGATAGATAGATAGATAGATAGATAGAGAAATAGAGAGATAATAGATAGATAGATAGATAGATAGATAGATAGAGAGAGAGAGAGAGAGAGAGAGAGAGATAGATAGATAGATAGATAGATAGATAGATAGATAGATAGATAGATATGGGATAGATAGATAGATAGATAGATAGATAGATAGATAGATAGATAGATAGAGAGATAGACACATAACTGATATCAATGAGTGTGACAACACTATACTAGAGATAGATAGATAGATAGATAGATAGATAGATAGATAGATAGATAGATAGATAGATAATAGATAGATAGATAATAGATAGATAGATAGATAGATAGATAGATAGATAGATAGATAGATAGATAGATAGCCATTCCTTCAATGAGGTCAACTGAGGCAGCTGCCATAGGTGGCACTTATAGAGGGGTTGGGCACTAAGGCTAGAATACCAACATGGACACTCCGGTCTCAGCACTGTTCAGTAACACTGAGTTGGATAAAACCTTAGACTCAATGTTAGCAACGTGCAGAGCGGGAAAAATGTGTTTCTTGTTTCGATTCATTATTTACATAAATTTGTTTAGTTAGATTTATTTAATTCATTTTCAGAATTTGTTTAGTTTATTTCGAATTCGATTGGAATTTTTGGAATTCAGTCAGATTGAACTGAATTTGGGAAATTCAAAGGGAATTTGAATTTGAATTCCATTGAATTCCATTCAAATTCAAATTTATTATATTCTAAATTAAAATATTGTAAGATGGTTATATTTTAAATTTCTATTCTATTGTTTTTTTCTATTGTATTCTTTTCTATTTTATTACTTTTATTTCTATTCTATTATATTCCATTCTTTTCTATTCTATTCATATTCAAATTTATTCTGTTCGAAATTCTAATTTCAGAAGATGGTTATATTCTTTCTATTCTATTCTAGTGTGTTTGCTATTTTATTTGTTTATATTCTATTATTTTATTTTATTTTCCTTTACAGTCTACTTTATTCTATTCTATTCCATTCCAATCTGAATTCATTCTATTCAAATTCAAATTGATTCTATTGGAAATTAGAATTTCGGAAGAAATTGTTATATTCTTTCTATTTTATTCTAATCTATTCTATTATTTTTTTCTATTCTATTCTACTCTTTTCTATTCTAATCTATTATTTTATTTTATATCTTATTCTATTTGAATTCAAATGTATTCTATTCAAAATGCTTATTTCAGAAGATGGATATGTTCATTCTATTCAATTTTTTTCTTTTCTATTCTATTATTTTCTATTCTCTTCTGTTGTAATTTAAATTCACTCTATTCACATTTTTGGAAATCGTTATATTCTTTCTATTTTATTTTATTCCATTCTATTGTTTTTTTTTTCTCTATTCCATTCTTTTCTGTTCTATTCAAACTTTTTCCATTCAAATCTGAATTTATTCTATTTGAAATTCTAATTTCAGAAGATGGTAATATTCATTCTATTTTATTTTATTGTTTTTTTCTATTCTATTCCATTATTTTCTATTCTATTCCAATTTGAATTTATTCTATTTGAAATTCAAATTTCAGACGATGGTTATAGTCGTTCTATTTTATTCTGTTCTATTATATTCCTTTATATTCTCTTCTATTCTGTTCCTTTATATTCTATTCTATTTTGTTATGTTTTACACTATTCTATTCTATTATATTCTTTTCTATTCCACTCCTTTATTTTCTATTCTATTTTATTCCATTTGGAAATTCAAATCAAATTTGAAAACACTTGAATTTGATCCAAATTCGATACAAATTGAAATCAAAATTTTGTTTTGTTATTTCGTATTGCTTTAAATTTGTTGCTATTGCAATATAGATAATTGGGATACATCCGAATAACTAAAAATGTGTTCGAATTTCAATTTGGAACTAAATGAACTACACCCAAGGCACCTCACCGAGGTTGAGTCTGTTAACGGTGCATCACTTAGCACAGCGGCATTCACCTCCGGGTGTTCCTGGATAGATTGAATATTTTGATGGGACCCCCAGTGACCTCAATGGTATGGTGATACTAACATAAGGAATGTCCATATTGGGGATACACCGTAGTGTAAATTTTAAGCCTTCCACCCCACCACCACCACAGAGGCAGTCTATTATTCGGTTAAAAAGAATGTTGAAGTAGCAGTTATAATAACCACCACAATATTCTATATTTGTACCTAATTGTTAGTTCTTCTGCATACAATTACTCTACAGTGCTTTGAAAAAGTATTCATACCCCTTGCAATTTTCCACATTTTGTCATCTTACAACCAAAAAACATAAATGTATTTTATTGGGATTTTATGTGATAGACCGACACCAAGTGGCTCATAATTGTGAAGTGGAAGGAAAATGATAAATGGTTTTCAACATTTTTTTATGAATAAATATGTGAAAAGTGTGGGGGGCATTTGTATTCAGCCCCCTTTACCCTGATACCCCTAACTAAAATCTAGGGGAACCAATTGCCTTCAGAAGTCACCTAATTAGTAAATAGAGTCACCTGTGTGTAATTTAATCTCAGTATAAATACATCTACCCGTGTTTCCCCAAAAATAAGACACTGTCTTATATTTATTCTTTCTCAAGAAAACACACTATGGCTTATTTTCAGGGGATGGCTTATTTACTTACTCAGGAAAAGCAGAGATAGGAGAGCAAAGCTGATGTGTACTGTAATTGCTGAGTTTTACTTCTTCCTCCCTGAGGTCTTGCAGCATGTGGCACAGAATGACCAGAACCGAACGACAATGCTGCACAGAACGACCAGAACCGAACGACAATGCTGCACAGAACGACCAGAACCGAACGACAATGCTGCACAGAACGACCGGAGCCGAACGACTGGGACCTGATGGGGAGCCGACCTTGTTGATGGGGCTCCCTGCACCTCTCCGGTCACCTCAGAGGTTCGGTAGCAGCTGTCACGATGGGGTTTGAAGAAGAGAAGAAGGGCTGCCCGTCTTTGAATAGCCACGCCTACCGCTAGGTCTTATTTTCGGGGTATGGCTTATACTGTGGAGATGCAGAGAAGTCCTGCTACGGCTTATTTTATGACTATGTCTTATTTTCGGGGAAACATGGTATATGCTAAAGTTGTTGACCGTGCCAGCCCCTTATTCACAAATGCTTACCTGTCAGGGAAAATAATTTCTCTAAGACCCTTTTCACACCATGTCGTTTTTCAGGCGCTTTTGCGCAAACAATAGCGCCTAAAAAGTGCCTGAAAAACACCCCCCCATACACCCCAGTGTGAAAGCCAGAGTGCTTTCACACTGGGGCGGTGCGCTTGCGGGACAAAAAAAAAAGTCCTGCAAGCCGCATCTTTACAGTGGTGCTCCTATACCGCCCCTGCCCTGCTGAAAACATCTGAGGGGCCCTCCCTGCTGCTCCCCCCATTGATGGGCACTGGTGAGGCTGCGCTTATGGGCGCTGATCAGGCTGCATTGATGGGCACTGGTGAGGCTGCGCTGATGGGTACTGATCAGGCTGCATTGATGAGCACTAGTGAGGCTGCGCTGTTGGGCACTGATCAGGCTGCATTTATGGGCACTGGTGAGGCTGTGCTGTTGGGCACTAATCAGGCTGCATTTATGGACACTGATGAGGCTGTGCCATTGGGCACTGATTAGGCTGCATTGATGGGCAATGGTGAGGCTGCAGTCCTTGCCATATAAATGTTTGTAAAGGGGAGTAGTTAGTAAGATGACCACACCCATGTGGGGGCACCAGAAATATTTCTGCGCTCAGGCATCTGTGACCCTAGTATCAGCCTTGTGAGGGGCATTGCAGTAGATTAGGGTACACTGGAGCCACCAGGAGCACTGCTTAACCACAGTGGATCACTGCTCTGCCCCGGGTGCCAAATGCTCTAGGTACGCCCCTGAGCCAGAGCTATAGTGGAATGGTTTATATCAAAGCACATTCATGTGTTAGAATGACCCAGTCACAGTCCAGACCTAAATCACATTGAGAATCTGTGGCAAGACTTAAAAATTGCTGATCACAGACGCTCTCCATCCAATCTGACAGAGCTTGAGATATTTTGCAAAGAAGAATGGGCAAAAATGTCCTCTCTAGATGGGCAAAGCTGGTAGAGACTTCCCCAAAAAGACTTGCAGCTGTAATTGCACTGAAAGGCGGTTCTACAAAGTATTGACTCAGGGGGGCGCCATACAAATGCCCCCACACTTTTCACATATTATTTTCCTTACACTTCACAGAACAGCTGTATTGATATTGAGATTAAATTACACACAGGTGGACTCTCTTTACTAATTAGGTGACTTCAGAAGGCAATTGGTTCCTCTAGATTTTAGTTAGGGGTATCGGAGTAAAGGGGGCTGAATACAAATGCTCCCCCACACACACTCTTCACATATTTATTTGTAAAACATTTGGAAAACCATTTATCATTTTCCTATGAGCCACTTTGTGTCGGTCTATCACATAAAATCCCAATAAAATAAATTTACGCTTTTAGCTGTAACATAACAATATGAGGAAAATGTCAAGGGGTATGAATACTTTTTCTAAGCACTGTATATCTCACAAAATTTTTATACTATGGCTTTTTTGCAGAACTATAAATCTTATCCAGTGGAGTAGCTATAGCCATAGCAGTGGAGATGACTGCTATGGGGCCCAATGGTAGGAAGGGGCCCCATTAGGGAGGTTTTTGAGGCAATCTAAACATAGAAAAGCAGTGTGCATGGGAAGATAAGACAGTACTATTCACTAACTCAGATTCCGAACTGTCATTACTTACAGATCTCCCTTGCTTCCCCCATCTGTGAGTAAATGTATTGCTTTCTAATGTCGGGTGAATCTGCCTGGGTTCAGTTCTTTAAAAGCTCAGAGAATCTGTCAGAAATTCGGTGAATCTCAATTTAGAGGGGGATGCTATTGAAGCCTATGGGGGGGTGAAGTTTGTTGTTAAATTCTGGCCATTTTCAGGCTTAGTAGGCAAACAACCATAAAAAAGGCAACTTTCAAAATAATAGATCCTTTCATCTGACGTTAGGAGCAACATTGAAAATACACAAATCCTTTCAATAACATACACTATATTTCCAAAAGTATTGGGACACCTGCCTTTACACGCACATGAACTTTGATGGCATCCCAGTCTTAGTCTGTAGGGTTCAATATTGAGTTGGCCCACCCTTTGCAGCTATAACAGCTTCACCTCTTCTGGGAAGGCTGTCCACAAGGTTTAGGAGTGTCTATGGGAATGTTTGACCATTTTTGCAGAAGCACATTTGCAAGGTCAGGCACTGACATGGACGAGAAGGCCTGGCTCGCAGTCTCCGCTCAAATTCATCCCAAATGTGCTCTATCGGGGTTGAGGTCAGGACTCTGTGCAGGCCAGTCCACCCCAAACTCGCTCATGTTGGAACAGGAAGGGATCATCCCCAAACTGTTCCCTCAATGTTGGAAGCATGAAATTGTCCAGAATGTCTTGGCATGCTGACGCCTTAAGAGTTCCCTTCACTGGAACTAAGGGGCCAAGCACAACGCCTGAAAAACAACCCCACACTCTAATCCCCCCTCCACCAAATGATTTGGAGGGGTGGCCCAATACTTTTGGTGTGGATGAGTGAGTTTAGGGTGGAGGAACTTGACTGGCCTGCACCCCAACCCGATAGAACACCTTTGGGGTGAATTAGATTGGAGATTGCAAGCCAGGCCTTCTCATCCAACATCAGTGCCTGACCTCACAAATGCACTTCTGGAAGAATGGTCAAACATTCCCATAGCCACTCCTAAACCTTGTGGACAGCCTTCCCAGAAGAGGTGAAGCTGTTATAGCAGCAAATGGTGGGCCAACTCAATAGTGAGCCCTACGGACTAAGATTGGGATGCGATTAAAGTTAATGTGCGTGTAATGCAGATAAATAGATAGATAGATAGATAGATAGATAGATAGATAGATAGATAAGAGATAAATAGATAGATAGATAGATAGATAGATAGATAGATAGATAGATAGATAGATAGATAGATAGATAGATAGAAATAGATGATTATAGAACATTGAGTTACCCGAAGAGAAAGTCACAACAATGAGCAGCAGACAGATAATCTTCATGGTTCGTTGTTCTTCAGTAAAGTGGTAGCAAATCTTATAGACATTGCAGTCATATTGCTCTATGTGGTCAGTAAGAGGAAGCAGAACTGGTACTCTACTCTCCATGTGACCATATCACATTTCTTTCAGGTCACATACTTTGTGGTGTTTCATGTCCACCTGGGGGTCACCTACTATACCTATTCTCTATGTATTCAGGTCTCGTAGTTGGGAGCTCAGCCAGTTCAGAGGTCGGGAGCATTTTTTGGGGAGCAGCCTTGGTACTCGGGCCTTTGTATTTAACTTAACTATTGAAAAATATGAATTGAGTATTTTTGTTCTGAAGAGCATATACTACAGAAGCCCTCTGCTCACACTCATTGGGTGTCAGAGGCTCTGCACTGCTCCTGCACAACCAGGGCTGAAGTCTTGGCCCACCCACCTTCTGTTCCATATCACCTATGGCAGGTTACACGTCAGAGAGGAAGTGGATCTGTGATCAGTTCCCTCAGTTGAGGTTCTCTAGCTTTGGGCCTTGTCATACCAGATACCTATCAATGACCTAAAGGGAACAAAGAGTGGACTCTGTACCAGAAGATATGGGTTCACTGCCTTAATGTCCTGCCAATGTTTAGAAGTTGTACTCTTTATTGCAACTAAAGAAACTGGACTTGCATCTGGTTGGAAGGGGGTGCCTGACACCCTAGGGGAAGTGTGTAAGATGGGCCAGAACAGTTCGGAAAAAGAGGGCTGGATGGTATAGACTGAGACATTCCTTAGATACTGGTGGACATGGTACATGGTGTAATCAAGGTTGGGCTCGGGAGTGGTGGTGGTCAGTGAAAGAAGTTGCACTCTTGGTGGTGAAGAAGGTGGTGGACCCTTCTATGGAACACATGTTCAGGGCCACCATCAGGGGGGTACAGGCAGTACTGTTGTAAGGGGCCCCAGTGTCTCAAGGGCCCTTACAACAAAGACTTTAGCAGTCTTTAACATTGGATTCTATGGGAGAGGGAAACCCGGTTTGGGGACACCGTTCTCCCAAACCATAGCTGATAAGACTTGTGTCACATAGAGAGGGTCCCCTGGACCACAAGTGGTCCAATTGTGGGACCTGCAGCACCTATAGTTCCGCCGTACCGAGTCCTCAAAGTGACCAGTCATTGACCTGCAATTGTCGGGTGAATTTCAGACTTAACATTGAAGTCTATGGGAAGGGGCACCCGGTGTGGGGACACTGTTCTACCGAACCATAGGCGATAAAAATACCAAACTTGGGTCACATGGAAAGGGCCCCCTGGATCACAACTGGTCCAAGTTTGGGACCTCCAGCAACTATGGTTCGGCGTGAGGTCTTATTGCAAGCATTGGGTGAGGCTGTGCTGCCTGTGCACTGTTTTTTTTTTAACCCATTGGATCCCACACTAGCATGCATTGCACACTTCATTTCACTTAAATGGGTCATGGTTGGCAGGCTACACCTGGTAAGTGTGACAGGGGGTATAATTCCTACTATGGCTGCAACATGTGTGCACCCCTGGCCAGTGGCAACATTACGCTAAACAAAATCATCGAGATCATTGGAATTCACCAGAACCACAAAAGAAAGTGATGCCCATGTTCACATTCGAATTACTTACGATCCGATTAGTTATCTTTTCTCTCCCTTGATTCAGCTGTGGCCATGGAGGATGCAGGCAGATGATGCCGTCCTGGCTTCATTTCTGGGTTTTCGTGCAGCTGCCATCTTCCATCCTCGCACCTGCGCAGTTGCGAGGAACATGCCAGCACAGTAGTCCCGTAGATGCAGTTCTGGTCAGGAAATATCGTGATAATACGAGATGCCTGAAGACTTCTGGGATCAATGTCACAGATATCCCAGGAGTCAATGGGCCAGCCTGCTGACGTAGTTGCCTAGGCAGCCACCACTGGAAGTCAAGGGGAAGACTATTAAAAAAAGGTACTTGCTTTAGAAATTTCAAGATATAACAATACAGCACTATGGGTGGACATTACAATGAGGTTAAAATTATTAAAAATGAGTGGAACTCCGCTTTAACCCCTTCAGGCCCGGAAAGATTTTCCCCTTTAGGACCAGAGCACTTTTTGGGATTCGGCACTACATTGCTTTAACTTACAATTGTGCGGTGGTGCGATGTTGAACCCAAACAAAATTGACGTCCTTCTTTCTTTTGGTGGTAAATACAACAAAACACCGCGCTCCAATTATATGTGCTCTAAACGTTATGTAAAAAACACACACATAACCTCTAATATTTAGAAAAGTGCTGCTGCTTAAAGTGAATAATTACATAAAATGGTAAAACTGATATATAGTGTTTTCAGCAGCGCATTTAAATCAAAAATAATTCCAGTATAAACAAATACAATAAATAAAGTAAAATATATATAAAGTGCAAGTGCTCATATAGTCCAAAGCCATAAATAGTGCTCCGTGTGACAGAAAAGAACTCTCTCTAATAAAGTTCAATCAAGTGTCCCCAGACTCATATTTCATCAAGGCTGGAAAGAACATCCTCCACCGGTGTCACCATGTGTAAATGGTGCACACACTGAGGCTCACCAGAAATCCCAGGGTTAATCAGCATAGATTCCAAATCCTCCAATCACCACCAGGACCCCTCACATCAATGGTTCAAAAACACCAATGCAGCAGTTCGTGTGGGGAAAAAAAAGCAGAGATAACCGATCATAGCGTATCACTTAAATAAATGGTAAAATACATGCACTTACATGGTAAAAGCTCCATACAGTCATTGATAACAATGAACGGACGGAGATCCAAACTCAGGTACATATACAAACGAACGGACCAGTTCCCATCCGTGCTCACCACTACTCTATCCGCAGCGTCACTTCGGATCCAGTCTGCTCAGCCTCGGTCGTCGTGTGGCCCCGCACTGACGCGTTTCGTCACTACCGACTTGGTCACAAGGGCTGGCCACACGACGAGACGACCCGACCTAAAGTACCGGCTCAATTACACCACTAGATGGCGCAAATTGGCTATTTTAAAATCCTCTCCACCAGCTAACTTGGACGAAGGGACACAGCCATCCATCCGTACCATTGACCCTTTTTGTGCTCCAGAGATCCCACAAAGGAATTCACCTGTGCACAAAATGGCATAGACAGCTTTAGCCAGTATATCCCTAAACCCATTATTCATCCCTACTACCTATAATGCATCAATTCAGTGCATGTTATCTCAGCTTGCAGAGCTTGGATTCATTGAATGAGTTTACCAAAAATGTAAATATTACAGCCTCATGCTACATTTCATGCTGAATAAACTAAATTATTAATGTATCCCATATAAAAAAACTATCTTTAGATCAAGCATTTTAATTTAAAACAATTGATAAAAAAAAATATAAAAAAATCTGATTTAAATTTAAAAAATAGTGTTTTTTTTGTTTATAGCGGCGATCAGAAATGACGCAGAGGCAATCAAATAGCACCAAAAGAAAGCTCTATTTGGGGAAAAAAAGGACGCAAATTTAGTTTGCGTACAACGTGGCACGACCGCGCAATTGTCAGTTAAAGCGACGCAGTGCCGAATCGCAAAAAGTGCTCTGGTCCTAACATGGGAAATCCTTCCCGGGGCTGAAGTGGTTAAAGTGTGAGAGCGCTGAAAGCTGAAAATTGGCCTGGGCAGGAAGGGGTGGAAGTGCCCGTTAGGCAAGTGGTTAATCATTTATCTGGGAGGACATCCTCTCTGATTACAGATCTGTGATGACCGGCTCTGTCCTTATAACAATCAGTCCCCGGCTGCTGTAATAGAGATCACCCTGAGAGCTCCAACACTACTGCCTTCTTATATATTGCGCTTTCCCCATTGTAATCTCACTCTGCAGATGCCAGGACCCCTAAATTAATTATCAGAACTCACTTTGAAGGATTTGAGGGAATTGTTACTGATGAGGTGTAGGAGGGTTCACAAATGTTTTCAGGTTAATCAGTCATTTTTTTTAGAAACAAAAGTCAGCAGCTACAAATACAAACCCTGTAGCTGCTGACTTTTAATATACAGACACTCACCAGTCCCGGGATCCACCGCTGTCTTTATCTGGGCTGGTTCTTCTCTGGTGGTCTCCCAGTGCCGCCATGTTGACTGTGAAAAGCCATTTGCGACTCTCTGTGGCTTCACAGCCGGCTCCCCTCTGCACGTGCGCAAGCTGTGCTGCTCTCTTTGAATGGGACCGTAGCTTCCTGGGATATGTCACATGTCCCAGGAGGTTGCTGGCAAAGAGGGGGCTAAACTTCCACTCTAATTGCCTAGGCAATTGGAGCAGGAGTGGGAAAGAAGGTCCTTTCCAGAAAAAAAAGCCAAATGTGGAAGAAGAGGGAGGTGAAGGATCAGCAGAACTTCCCTTTTTTATGTGAAGTTCAGCTTTAAGTATATGAATTATAGAGACCACAGGAGCGCTGTACAGGAGGTTGTGATATGCGCGCCATGATACTCATTTTTGTTGTAATTGCAGTGCTGTCGCAATTGATGAATTTAGTTCATTTTTTATATATTTATGTTTATAGATGGGGTATTTTGAATAAAGTGCTTTTTTTATACACTATATTACCAAAAGTATTGGGACACCTGCCTTTACATGTACATGGACTTTAATGGCATCCCAGTCTTAGTCCGTAGGGTTCAATATTAAGTTGGCCCACCCTTTGCAGCTATAACACTTGGTATGTGTAGGTGGAGTTCCTCTGTAATCTCGGTCACTAATGCAAAGTGCTTTCTCTTTCAGGCCTCAGCTGGCCACACGGCTCCTGGTACACAAGATTCAGTCCCCTCAGTAGTGGGAGGCCATGCAAGCTCTGACGGTAACTTCTATCTTCTGTTCGAAGAATACAGATTCTGGGAATGTAGGGGGGGGCATGTTGGTAATTTACAGAGGGGGTGTGGAAGACCTGATGAGGGGGTGTACACTATCCACATTTCTCCCTGTATTCCACTACAAGCGCACACATTGGTCCCTCTTCTGTATCCGACCCCTGGCACACATTGGTCCCTCCTCTGTATCCGACCCCTGGCACACACATTGGTCCCTCCTCTGTATCCAGCCCCTGGCACACATTGGTCCCTCCTCTGTATCCGACCCCTGGCACACACATTGGTCCCTCCTCTGTATCCGACCCCTGGCACACATTGGTCCCTCCTCTGTATCCGACCCCTGGCACACACATTGGTCCCTCCTCTGTATCCGACCCCTGGCACACATTGGTCCCTCCTCTGTATCCAACCCCTGGCACACATTGGTCCCTCCTCTGTATCCGACCCCTGGCACACACATTGGTCCCTCCTCTGTATCCGACTCCTGGCACACATTGGTTCCTCCTCTGTATCCGACCCCTGGGACACATTGGTCCCTCCTCTGTATCCGGCCCCTGGCAAACACATTGGTCCCTCCTCTGTATCCGAACCCTGGCACACATTGGTCCCTCCTCTGTATCCGGCCCCTGGCACACACATTGGTCCCTCCTCTGTATCCATACCCTGGCACAGATTGGTCCCTCCTCTGTATCCGGCCCCTGGCACACACATTGGTCCCTCCTCTGTATCCGGCCCCTGGCACACATTGGTCCCTCCTCAGTTTCCGGCCCCAGCACACACATTGGTCCCTCCACTGTATCCGGCCCCTGGCACACACATTGGTCTCTCCTCTGTGTCCGGCCCCCTGGCACACACATTGGTCTCTTCACTATATCCCACCCCCATTACCAATATTGGTACCTCCCCTGTATCTCACCCCAGCACACACATTGGTCTCTCCCGTGTCCCACCCTCAGCACACACAATGGTCTGTCCTCCTGTATCCCTCTCCAGCACACACATTGCCCCCCCCCTTTTCTCTGTACCCACCCCCAGCACATCCTTCAACCCCCACACCAAACTGCCCACCAATCACACAGCATTCATCAACTAATATAATCTATAAATGTCTTCAATATGCCAGAACCCAAATTCTTCCATTGTAGACACTTCCACACCAACATTCCTTTCTCATTGGTATGTAGTTTACCTGTACACATCCTTCTCCCACCGCTCTCTCCTCTTCTCTACAACTCTGACCGGATATGTCCCGAGTGTTCTCCCCTACAGTCATACATCCAGTATCCCCGCTCCCGCCCCCTCCCGTGTCCCCGCTCCCGCCCCCTCCCATGTCCCCGATCCCAACACCTCCCATGTCCCCGCTCCCGCCCCCTCCCGTGTTCCCGCTCCCGCCACTTCCCGTGTTCCCGCTCCCGCCACTTCCCGTGCCCCCGCTCCCGCCCCCTCCCGTGCCCCGCTCCCGCCACCTCCCGTGCCCCCGCTCCCGCCACCTCCCGTGTCCCCGCTCCCGCCCCTCCCGTGTTCCCTGATCCTTCTTTCATCCTCTTTCTACTTTTCCTATAATAATCTTCTCACAAACATAACATTTTCCATATTACATACCTAAATAAAATAAAAATTAAATATATTATAAGAAAAATGCATCATGCACAAAATGACAACAATCAACGAGCTGCAGTCACTCCAGAAATCCCCTGTTCATGAATAGGTGCCAATTGAAATGAAAATAATAAAGCACGTTATGGAATAAATAGGGTGACCCTCTTTTTTTTTTTTTTGAAAATTCTTTTTTTTTTTTTAAGTTTTTTAAGAAGGTGTGTAACAAAACAGAGCCTCTGGACCCCGGCTCAAACACTGATAATATAGCTAATAAGAGGTAAAAATTAACATTAAACAAATAGGCATAAGCCACTCACGTTTTCACATTGGGTGACCCTCTTAAAGCTCCTGATATCTGACCCTGAGGAAGCTCTCCTTCTATTTTCCACAGACCAGGCCAACCATACAGCTCTTTATACACCTGTGATCTTAGTGGTAGACCCCATGATAGGTGAACTCCAGTCCACAGGTGTGCGTTTACCTGGCGGGGGGGGGGGGGGAAACTCGGCCCCAGGTCTCCGAGACAAAACAATGTGTGGAAGAATTTTTTGAATTTTTTTTTTTTTCTTAAAAGTTTTTTTTTTTTTTCTCCCAGTGGGATAAATAA
>BLSH010089082.1:44815-55451 GCA_018402905.1 Glandirana rugosa | reverse complement strand
ATTCTGGTTCTTCGTGTCTCAGGGCGACCCCCTCCGGCATTTTACGTCCGGGAGCATTAATTGCCGCAATCAGCGCCCTGACACCCACTTGTTACTCTGTGATGGCGGCCTGACAACCGCACAATTTGCAGGTCGCTTTATGACGGCAGAACAATAAGCGGCAGGAAGTTGGAGCCGGTTTGGATGGTCAGACGACCGCTCGCCCCCCCACCCCCCGGCCTTTCATGACCATGTGACGCGTTATTGTGAAATGCGGGACAATGCGTCACGTTTTATGATTGGTGATTGAAGGTGCATTGTGCCCCCCCCTCCCCTCCCCCAACGATCATTATCAATACTTGTCCAGGTAATTACCTCCCACCGCCCCATCCACCTTCCTTTGATGAGCGGCTTAAATCCTTCAATCTCATTACCAACCAATCACCCCCCCCCCCCCCGGGGCCAAATCCACCCCCCCCAGACCAGCCCAGCACAGGAAGGGTTATTAGTGATTGAGATTGGAGTTCAGCCGTCCCTTTAATTAAGTGATAAAAAAAGTGCCATGTGATTGTTGTGCGTTGAACGCCCCGGTGATCAGCGCTCAATGGAATGCTTTGTGCGGCGCACCGGTCCAACAGGGGGCGGAGTCACAGTGGAGGCATGGAGAGCCTCGCGCCTCAGGCGGTGTAAAGGGTCTGAGGGGCAAATCCAGACGGCGCAAAGCGTCCAATCGCCTCCTAATAGCAGAACCGCCCGAGAAAATAATAATAATAATAACTATTATACTGGATTATTATTATACAGGATTTATATATATTATTATTATACATGATTTATATATTATTATACAGGATTATTATTATTATACAGGATTTATATATTATTATTATTCAGGATATTATATAGGATTTATATTATTATTATACAGGATTATTATACAGGATTTATATATTATTATACAGGATTTATATATTATTATACAGGATTTATATTATTATTATTATACAGGATTTATATATTATTATATAGGATTTATATTATCATTATTCAGGATTATTATTATACAGGATTTATATTATTATTATATATCATTTATATATTATTATTATTCTTCAGGATATTATATAGGATTTATATTATCATTATTCAGGATTATTATTATTATACAGGATTTATATTATTATTATATATCATTTATATATTATTATTATTCTTCAGGATATTATATAGGATTTATATTATTAATATACAGGATTATTATTATAATTATACAGGATTTATATATTATTATTATTATAATACGGGATTTATATAGTGCCATCAGTTTACACAACACTTTACAACATACGCCACACATTTCAGACATTTTTTTTTTACTTCCTTGCTGTTCCATATTTTCACAAAGCTACAGTATCTCACAAAAGTAAGTACACCCCTCAGATTTTTGTAAATACTTTATTATAGTGGTGTAGTGGGTAGCACTTTTGCCTGGCAGGAAAAGGGTCGCTGGTTCGAATCCCAACCACATCACTACCTACCTGGAGTTTGCATGTTCTCCCTGTGCCTGCGTGGGTTTCCTCCGGGTTCTCCGGTTTCCTCCCACACTCCAAAGACATGCCGGTAGGTAGCTTAGATCCTGTGTAAATTGGCCCTAGTATGTGTATGAATGTGAGTTATGGACCTTAGATTGTCAGCTCCTTGGGGGTAGGGACTGGCGTGACTGTACAATGTTTATGTAAAGCGCTGCGTAAACTGGCAGCCTGAATAATAAATAATTCTATCTTTTCATGTGACAAAAGTAAGTACACCCTCCCATCATGTGACAACACTGAAGAGCTGACACTTGCACCATGAGGTGCCAACTTCCAGTGACCAGTATGAGAGAGTGAGAGCGATAACACCAAATTTAACACACCTGCTCCCCATTCACACCTGAGACCTTGTAACACTAATGAGTCACATGACACCAGGGAGGGAAAATGGCTAATTGGGCCCAATTTGGACATTTTCACTTAGGGGCGTACTCACTTTTGTTGCCAGCGGTTTAGACATTGATGGCTGTGTGTTGAGTTATTTTGAGGGGACAGTAAATTTACACTGTTATACAAGCTGTACACTCACTACTTTACATTGTAGCAAAGTGTCAGCTCTTCAGTGTTGTCACATGATGGGGGTGTACTTACTTTTGTCACATACTGTATATTGAGCATTGTAGAGTCTCCCCCCAGTGGCTGCCTGTAAATAGCAAACAAACCCGTAAAACGTCTCCTGGGATACAAATATCCTCATTACAAAGTAGAGCGGAGAGACATTAAATATTAAGTGTTGTTTCAGTTTCGGGTGGAGTGCAGAAACCCTGTCAGGTTATTATTGCTGTCTGTGTCCCCCCCACCAGGGAGATTTAACCCCCATTCCTGTTTCCTGATTTTTTTTTATCACTTTCAGTTGTGTCCCCAGGACAGGAAGTGAAGGGAAATCTCCATAACGGGGACACAGACAGCAATAAAACCTGTCGGGGGTTCTACCCCTTCCACACTCCATCCAAAACTATGGCATGGGATGCATTGCACCAGGAATGGGCACCTCGCTCCACACATCATTCCCAAAGTCAAAGATTTCCTCTGACAATAAAACAGCGCCCCCCCCTCCCCTCCGCAGCCCCCCCCCCCATCCCCCTCACACCCCCCTGGGAAAATTTCGCTTGAGGGGCAACAGAAGCTCCATTCAGCTCTCAGCCCCGACTTGTCTCCATCCCAGCACTTTACATTCCTGGAGATACGACTTGTGGGAAGCATTGATGAGCTGCGATGGAGGGAAACAGGCTGGAGAGGGGCAGAGCCTTGGAGAGAGGCGCAGAGTGGGCACCGAATCAACTGCCCCCTCCCAAATCCGGGACCCCCAATCCCTGAATATCCCCTGAGAAATAACAGATCGCTCCACCCAAAGCGGTTTTATATGTTGGTGAGATTCCTGGGGGGTTCCCACCATCTCTGTGCTGAGTTCCCGGGTTTGTACACCCGCTGTGCCCATTATTAGGAGTTCCCACCATCCCTGTGCTGAGTTCCTAAGTCTGTACACCCGCTGTGCCCATTATGAGGAGTTCCCACCACCCCTGTGCTGAGTACCCGGGTCTGCATATCTGCTGTGCCCATTATGAGGGGTTCCCACCATACCTGTGCTGAGTTCCCAGGTCTGTACACCCGCGGTGCCCATTATGAGGGGTTTCCACCATCCCTGTGCTGAGTTCCCAGGTCTGTACACCCGCTGTGCCCATTATGAGGGGTTCCCACCATCCCTGTGCTCAGTTCCCAGGTCTGTACACCCGCTGTGCCCATTATGAGAGGTTCCCTCCATCCCTGTGCTGAGGTCCCGGGTCCGTACACCCGCTGTGCCCATTATGAGGGGTTCCCTCCATCCCTGTGCTGAGTTCCCAGGTCTGTACACCCGCTGTGCCCATTATGAGGGGTTCCCACCATCCCTGTGCTGAGGTCCCGGGTCTGTACACCCACTGTGCCCATTATGAGGGGTTCCCACCATCCCTGTGCTGAGTTCCCGGGTCTGTACACCCGCTGTGCCCATTATGAGGGATTACCACCATCCCTGTACTGAGTTCCCGGGTCTGTACACCCGCTGTGCCCATTAGGAGGGGTTCCCACCATCCCTGTGCTGAGTTCCCGGGTCTGTACACCTGCTGTGCCCATTATGGGGGGTTCTCACCATCCCTGTGCTAAGTTCATGGGTCTGTACACCCGCTGTGCCCATTATGAGGGGTTCCCTCCATCCCTGTGCTGAGGTCCCGGGTCTGTACACCCGCTGTGCCCATTATGAGGGGTTCCCACCATCCCTGTGCTGAGTTCCTGGGTCTGTACACCCACTGTGCCCATTATGAGGGGTTCCCACCATCCCTGTGCTGAGTTGCTGGGTCTGTACACCCACTGTGCCCATTATGAGGAGTTCCCACCACCCCTGTGCTGAGTTCCCAGGTCTGTACTCCCGCTGTGCCCATTATGAGGGGTTCCCTCCACCCCTGTGCTGAGTACCCGGGTCTGTACTCCCGCTGTGCCCATTATGAGGAGTTCCCACCATCCCTGTACTGAGTTGCTGGGTCTGTACACCCACTGTGCCCATTATGAGGAGTTCCCACCACCCCTGTGCTGAGTTCCCAGGTCTGTACACCCGCTGTGCCCATTATGAGGGGTTCCCACCATCCCTGTGCTGAGTTCCTGGGTCTGTACACCCGCTGTGCCCATTATGAGGGGTTCCCACCATCCCTGTGCTGAGTTCCTGGGTCTGTACACCCCCTGTGCCCATTATGGGGGGTTCCCACCATCCCTGGTCAGGATGACTCCCCCCTATAACTGATATTTCAGTCCTGCGCAGCTCTGGTTCCTTATAATTTATTTTCTGTCCTCGCCCAGAGTTCTGCTTTAAGCGGTGGGGGGTGAGCGGAGCGTCCACCCATCGGGCTGATTGAAGACGGAGGTGATGGATGGGATGGAGGGGATGGATGGGATGGAGGTGATGGATGGGATGGAGGTGATGGATTGGACAGGTGGAGCCCCCTGCAGGGCGCACATGAAAGGGAGAATGGAGTCAGGAAAGTGATGGATGGGGATGATGGACGGCCAGGACCCTCCAATAGAAATCCTCGGAATCCCCCGGCGATGGAACCCAACTGGATGGCAACTTCAGCTTTGTAGATCCGTCATCATCAATGCGTTATTAGGGACCTAATGTGACGCAACGCGGCGCGCCACCCTGTGCTGCCACGCAGGTAACGTTCACCTTGCCATGGGGCCCCAAAATCAATGATTCTCTATGGAGACCGCCCACATCCCCCCCACAGTGCGCCCGACGCTCAAAGCTCTGGCGCTTTCCTTGGCGCTCGAATTGGGCGGATTTGCGCTTTTTTATTCCCTTCGAGATTCATGGAAATTGGTAATTTGCGCGGTTTTGTGCATTTTTTTTGCACATATTTGCTCGATTTTCTGCTCCAATGCAAAAAAAAAAAAAAAATTAAACAATATATGAATTAATAAATGTAAAACTAAAACCCACAAATAACTACAAATCATCATAAAATAAATATATAATAATACAGAATTAACCCCGAACCTTAAAGAAATATATATATTCTTCTATATAAAATGTATTACGATTATTAATAATAATAATATTTGTGTTAGGGTGCTTCCTTATTATTTTATTATTTTTTTAAGGCTAGGGGTTAATTATTTATTGCATAGTATTCATTTTTTGTATTTATTTATGATTTTTTATTATTAATGTATTTATTTTACTTTTATATATTCATTTTTAAAATTAATATTAGTAGTATTATTAATAACGCCCTAACAAAAAATAAATAAAATATTAACCCCTACCGCTGATCATAACCTAACCTTAACCCCCTTATCCTAACAAGATAAATAAATAATAATGTTAATAATAAAAAAAAAAAAAAAAAAAAGAAATAAAAGCTGAGGGAAAAGCTAAAAGAACTGAAAAAAAAAACCTAGCAACAAACGGTGCAACAGATGATAGTTTTATTGGCTAATTAAAAAAAAACAGCAAAGCTCACCAACGCTGTATAAAATGCTCAAATCCAAGCATAAAAACGCGCAAAAATTGCATGAGAAAAGTCTAAAATAAATAAATAAAAATTAAAAAAAAAAATAAAAAACAGCAAAGCTCACCAACGCTGTATAAAATGCCCAAACCTAAGCATAAAAACGCGCCAAAATTGCATGAGAATAAAATAAAATAAAGAAATAATAAAATTAATTTTAAAAAAAGACAGCGAAGCTCACCAACGCTGTATAAAATGCTCAAACCCAAGCATAAAAACACACAAAAATTGCTTGAGAAAAATCTAAAATAATTAAATTAAAAAAAAAAAAAAAAAAAAAAAAAAAAAAAAAAAAAAAAAAAAAAAAAAAAAAAAAAAAAAAAAAAGCAAAGCTCACCAACGCTGTATAAAATGCCCAAACCTAAGCAAAAAAAGCGCCAAAAATTGCATTAGAAAAATCTAAAATAAATAAAAATAATAATAATAAAAAAAAAAACAGCAAAGCTCACCAACGCTGTATAAAATGCTCAAACCCAAGCATAAAAACGTGCAAAAATTGCATGAGAAAATAAAAATTTAATAATAAATAAATAATAAAAAAACAAAACAAAAACAAAATCGCACTGAAAACGCTCAGGTCTGAATGCCGCCTAAATGTGCGTTGTGTAAAGTAGGACCCTCGTGTATTTTTCTTTATATACAAGCAGTGTGAGACCCTGAAGGCGGCCCGGTCCCAGCCTCCTGCACTCCCTCTACAGCAGAGCTAAAGTGTGAGAGGAAGAAGCAGCACAAGGAGCCAAGCAGTTCAAGGAGCACGCTGATTGGAGGAGAGAGCAGAGCGACGGAGATGAGCTCATCCCTGTGCTGCTTTCACCAACCAATCACAGGGTGGGGGGGGGGGGGGGAGAGATTTGGGCGAAGGGGAAATAAGTTAACCAATGCCGCTCATTGAGGACACCTAGTGGCAGACAAATATACTGCAGGGACATTTCTGGATTGAAGGGGAATATTGCAGCAAAAGCCGTTTATGATATTTTTACCTTTTGATTTGCTCTTTATATTGGTTTTTGGTTAGAGTTCGGCTTTAACATTTTTTTTTAAAGGCGCCCTTGTTGATTTTTTCCTGAAGGAAACAAAATTTTATTTTAATTTCCTATTTGTGTCACCAAGTCTGATTTTCGTTAAATTGGGGCGCGCCGGCCGTCCACTCGTTTCAAGGGGCCCTCGCAGGGGATCTCCACCCACGTTGCAGAGATTTTATGTCACTTCCTGTTGTGACCTCGGGACAGGAAGTGAAGGGGATTCTCCCCAATGGGGACACAACGGCCGATTCTCACGCCATCCAAATCTAAAATACTCATTTTTGGCTTTACCCTTCTTGTAGAAAAGCGGGAAGGTTTTCGGTATTTTTTGGGCACCGGCACCGGGCGATCTGCAGATGTTTGGAGGAATTCCAACCTGGGGAGCCCAGACGGGGCGACTCATCCAGCGTGGCGGGCCGGCGGCGGGGGGACACCTGACGGAGTTCTGGCAAAAAAAGAAGAAGAATTGGAATGGTGGAGTCGATGATGAATGAGGCAGATGGTGGAGACGTCTTCCCCGCAGCCAAACTCCAACTTCAAAGGGCATTCTTTCCGCCCGCCGTCCTCCGCCGCTCCACCTGCGCAAATCCGCATCGGAGCGCCGAGCCAAGGAGCAAAACCGACAGGGCCACGGCCGCTACGGATAGAAAAGTCTATTCTGACTCTTATACGGACCGCGTTGGGAGGGGGACTACAAGATCCAGCATGCCCGCCTCCGCTTCCACAACACCAGGGGGCAGCCGTCACTGGTTTCCTGAAAATGCCAGTTGCCTGGCTGTCACAGCCCTGTGGCTTCAGTATACGACCAGCATGCAGATTCCTGGGGGGGGGGGGGGTTGTATTTCACTTGCCGCATGCTGGTTTCCAAGTCAGAAAGCACCGAGGGGCACAGAGCTACGCGACAGCCAGGAAATCGGCCTTTTCCAGAAATGGGAGACGGAGTTCTCTCTGATTATCCCATCTTTCTCTATGGTCACCCCACCTCACCCATTTCATTACAATAATGAGAGCGTATAAACTAATCTGGAGAACTACAAATCCCAGCATGGCCGGCCTCTACAATGTGTGACATCAACACAGTCCAATGACAAAGTAACTGGAGAGAGCTGCTGCACTACAAGTCCCAGCATGGGAAAAGGACATCCCAGGGGTCCAATATGCCTTGTATCTGATTGGCCGCTAAGTGGCGGGAGCGTCAGCTCAGGGTACCGACTAAAGCCCTGAGGTATTGGGGTCTCATCGGGGGGCCTCTTTAATAAAGAGAGAACTGCCCCACACACATCAATGTATATCCTGCATGACAGCTCGCTGCTGCCCCCTGCTGCTCGTACTGTGGAACTGCAGGCCATATTTGAGGATCTGCTGTGTTGAGGATGTGGAGCCCCCAGCAGTAGATGGGGACCCCCCCTAGGAGCAAAGAGGATGAACCCCAAAGCTCAGATCTTCATCTAACGCATTTCATCCCAGATTCAGCAGTCAGCCCCATAGAGGCCTGCAGGGGTACAAGGAGAGAGGACAGAAGGGACTTTTCACATAGAAACATCCAGAATGACATTAAAGGAAATCCGACGCGTTTCATGGAATGCAGAGATCCTTCTTCAGGGCCAAATGAAGTTCTGGAGCCAATCAGATTGTCAGATAATCGATAGCTGAGAGTCCCGGCCGGAAGTCCATTAATATGACCGCCAGTGATTGAGCATCGGAGCGCCCGACAATCCCAATCCGATCCCCACATTTGTTGTTTCTTTTAATAATTTCTTTTTATTTGTTTGGAAAAATCAAAGTAAACAAAAGTAAATGTAAGCAAAAAAAAAAAAATTCAATGCGTGTAACACCTCACCGCCAACAACACTAAGCTTGGTACAAGCAATACAAAATAAAAAAGAGAAAAAAAAATAAATCACTGAAAAAAAAACCAAAAAAAAAAAAACCCAGAAAAATCAATACTAAAAGGGGGGAAAAAAAAAAAAAAAAAGGAAAAAAGAAAAAGGAAATAGAAAGGGAAAAAAAAGAGGAAAACACAAATCACTGGAAAAAAAATCCCCACAGAAAACCAATACAAAATGGGAAAAAGGAAAAGGAAGAAAAGAATTAAAAAAAAAGGGACAAAAAGAAAAATAAAAAAAAGGGAAAAACTAAAAAAAGAAGAAGGAAAACAAAGGGAAGGAAAAAAAGAAAAAGCAAGGAAAAAGAAAAAAAAAGGAAGGCCAAAAAAAAAAAAAGGGGGGGGGGGAGGAAAAAAAGGAAAAAGAAAAAAAAGGAAACGGAGCAAAGAAAAAAAAAAGGAAAAAAGAAGGGAAGGAAAAAAAAGAAGAAAAAAAAGAAAAAAAAAAAAAAGGAAGGCAAAAAAAAAAAGGGGGAAGGAAAGAAGAGAGAAAAAAAAAAAGGAAAAAAAAGAAAAAAAAAAGAAGAAGGAAGGCCAAAAAAAAGGGGAAGGAAAGAAGAGAGAGAGAAAAAAAAGGAAAATGAACAAAGAAAAAAATAAAATAAAAAACAGGAAAAAAGAAGGGAAGGAAAAAAAAGAAAAAGGAAAAAAAAAAAAAGAAAAAAAGGAAAAAACACAATACAAGAAAAACAAAATGAATACTAAATGCAGCATAGAGAACCTCAAAGCCCTGAAGGAGGAGGAGCTCCATCACCCTGAAACGCGTTGGGTCGTCCTCAGAGAATGAACATTCGGAGTGATGGGCGCCTCCCCAGACTCACAATCTGATCTGCGCCAGACGAATAGAAAAACGACATTTATTTCAACAGAATGTACAAAAAAAACACAAAAAACTTTAACATATAAAATATTTTTTTTTTAAAAAAGTGCAGCTCTACTCCAAACTTTTCCGGTTTTGGGTGGAGGAGGGGAGGGGAGAACCCCCGTCACCGTTATTTTGTTGTCTGCAACATTTTCATTCACTTCCTGTCTCAGTGACAACAGCGCCACCAGGACAGGAAGTGAGGAAATCTCCATTTTATCTCATTGCTGGGGGGAGGGGCAGGGAGTAGAACCTTCATTCGCTTTCATTGTTGTGTCCCCCAGTGGAGATTTTCTTTACCTCCCGTCAAGTTGTCACCAGGACAGGAAGTGGGGAAATGAAAATAAAAAAACACCACACCTAGCAGGACATGCTGGGGATTGTAGTTCCCCAATGGTCCATTGTTACCGTTTTTTTCCATTTGTGAAGGTCGGTGTGCAGCCAATATAATCCCAGCACATGGGACGCCCATCAGCTGCCCATCCCTCACTTTCCCCAATGGTGGCCCCAGGAGGAGCGGTCGTAGCAGCAGCCGGTTTTCCTCTCATCATAAAACGTTCAGCAGAGTCAAATCCTGCATCTTGATTGGTCGTTCAAAAGTGACAGACGGCAGCGCAGGTCACGACCTTTGTAAAAAAAAAAATCGATCGTTTCATCCATGAAGCGGAGAGTCGCCCATTCCTGTGACCGATTCAAGACGATTCTTCCAATCGATCCAAATCTGAAATGACACAAAATGTAAGGAGAGCATTTCTGGGTGCGGGCGACGCGTTTCGTGATTTTACAGATTATTCACAATAACTGAAAGATATCCGGAGCCGGAGGTTCATCCACAGAACATGAATAGGATTCTGATTGGCCAAGTGTGCTCCCGGGTTCCAGCCCCGCCCCCTCTCTGAGCCCACTACAGCCCCGCCCACCCTGTGTACAGAATCATGTGACAGGAGGCTGCGGTCCCCCCTGCACCTTGATACAAGAACTGCCCCCTCCACCCCCGAGCTCAACGTGTAGAGAATCATGTGACAGGAGGCTGCGGTCCCCCCTGCACCTTGATACTAGAACCGCCCCCCTTCTGAGCTCACTACAGCCCCGCCCACACTGTGTACAGAATCATGTGACCAGAGGCTGCGCTCCCCCCCTGCACCTTGATACTAGAACCGCCCTCCCCTCTGAGCTCACTACAGCCCCGCCCACACTGTGTACAGAATCATGTGACAGGAGGTGTACTAAGACATGTGTCACACCCGCCCCGACATCAC
>BLSH010089002.1:40554-50867 GCA_018402905.1 Glandirana rugosa | reverse complement strand
AAAGTCCGGGTTCGGGTCCGGGTCCCGGACACCCCAAAGTTCGGTGCGGACCCGGACTTTACAGTCCGGGTTCGCTCAACTCTAATTAACATCAGAAACCTGCACACTTGCACAGAAGTTTTATTGAATTAGTGCAATATTTCTGGCCCCATTCTGAGACATAACCTACTTGACTTTAAACCTATCTGTTGCCTCTCTGTAAAACTGGAGCCTAGTAAAAGCCATTTGCAAAGTGCGCATGGAGTCAGTACAATATGTTTGCTTTTTAATACTCTAGTATTCTATAATATTAATTTCTTGATTAAAACCTGCCTGGTGTCTCCCTCAGAAAATATAGCCTAATAGAGCAGCTCACATAGAATGCATAAACTGAACATTTTTCTGGCTTTTTTTAGTAGAATAAGACACTCTAATTTTTATTTCATGATTAAAACCTTCCTGATGTTGCCTTAAAGTGATTGTAAATTCTGGGGTTTTTTTAAAATAACAAACATGTTATACTTACTTCCTCTGTGCAGTTGGTTTTGCACAAAGCAGCCCAAATCCTCCTCTTCTCAGGTCCCTCACTGGCTCTCCTGGCCCCTCCTATCAAGTGCCCCCTCAGCCAGCAGCTATCTATGGGGGCACCTGAGCCGTGTCATAGCTCCGTGTATCCATTCAGACACAGAACCCCGACCCAGCTCTGCCCCTCTCTCCCTAGATTGACTGACTGACTTTGGTTGACAGCCACTGGAGCCAATGGTGCTGCTGCTGTGTCTCAGCCAATCAGGAGGAGTGTCTCAGACGGCTTAGACATTCGTCGACATCGCTGTAGAGAGATGGGGTTTAGGTAAGTAATTAGGGGGTGCTGGGGAGGCTGCATAGAATGCATTAAGATAAAAACCTTCTGCCTTTACAAGTCATTTAACCGGTTCCCGACAGACACGCGAACATTTACCGCTGCAGAGTGGCAGCGTAGCACAAATCGCCATCTATAAATGGCGATCTGTGCATGCGCAGCTAGGGGCTAGAGCGCGCCACCGGTGACGCACTATTGTGCCTGCCGCATGCTCCCTGAATGTCCGCCGGTGACCCCACAATCTCTTGTTAGAGAAGAAAAGCGGGGAACCGCCCATGTATACACAGCGGTTCCCCACAACGTGGTTTCAGTCAGCGGTGGTCATGAGACAGCACTGACCACCGCTGACTGAAACCACATTGTAATATTCTGCATGGAAGCATGATTCCTTTGGATACATGTGAGTGCAATACATTTAATAAACACTGTGTTGTAAATGATATGACACTATTTGCGGTTCTTTCGCTTTCTTGAGTGACTGGGATGTCCCTTGAAGGATAAGATCCAGGGAGCAGATCGGTGTGGCCCCGTGGAGGTTTATATCCACACAGGCGCCTCCTGACCCCCTATAACAAGGGGTCCAGGAGATTCGGTAAGGATACATCTGTTCTGGTGGAGGACTATTTTTTCACTATATGGTGGTGTGGTGGATGCCTGTTCACTTACGAAGGATTAAGAAAAGAACATTAATCATCACTGTTTGCACAAGATTGGACTCATTTTAGATTTATTGGTTGCTGCGCATATCATAATACTTTTATGGACTCATCAGTTATTTCATTTACCCTAAGATTTCACTGAGGGGTTTGTTCACGTGGACTATATATATATCTTTTCACTGTACAATTTCTTGTTTGAGTTCAACATATTTTGTTATTATTTATATATTTTTTGTCACATACACAAGCGCAGATTTTTTTATTCACATATTGTTTGGGTGTAGAGTTCACACCCTTTAGTTGCAGCTATGGTAGATAATTGGGAACGTGAAGGTTAAGCACAATCTCCCTCCTGTTATCTTAAAGCAATGCAGTGCCGAATCGCAAAAAGTGTTCTGGTCCTAAAGTGGGAAATCCTTCCGGGGCTGAAGTGGTTAAACTACAATCTACTTAAGCTGCCTTCATAGTGTGCACCAAGTCTGTGCAATATTTCAGCTTTTTTTCTGTGAAATAATACCATCTAATTTTGAATTCATTCTAATAAACCTATCTGGGCTCTCCTTCCTAAATTGTGCCTTACATATTATGGAGCAAACAGTACAAAAAGGAAGACAATGTCTACCAAGACAGTCACAAATTAGACACCATTAAATCCTTCACTAACCAGAATTTAAAATAAAGACAACATTGTCTATTAACAGGATAAGCAACTGTGCAAACACCCATACACTCAGCCAGTCGCTCTTGTGCAATGCTCATATAGACACAGTTCAGCAGGTAGAATTTGCATAAGTCCTCAGCCGAGGTATCTAAGATAGGGCCAAGTTGGACACTAGTAAGCAAGCCACACATACTGCTGGTCTTCAATCTTCCCGGGCTATAAAATGCTAATAATGTGGCAGGATGGTAGGGGGGACTGTCTTGAATCCTCCCTGGGTAAGGTGATGAGGAGTGGGGACAGTCCAACAACAAATACAAAATGATTCCTCTTCCAGAAGGAGGTAAAAAGACTATTGCACCCTTAGTGAAGTGGATGGGCTGATGTCAAGTGTAACCTTGGAGGCAATTAGGTATAGAGATGTGTTTGCAAATTGTGATGAAACTAAAGAGTATAAAATTAATCAATTCATTAATTGTTAAACAACTAGGTGCCAGGGCTGGGCTCAGCCCACCCTTTCAGAGCAAGTTGCTCAGCTGAGGGATAATTGCTAGTCTCAGCTTCCACTCCGTCTCAATTGATGTCCATATCCTACTCGTTAGCCAGCTCTCCTAGCTATATAAACTGCCTGGATCAGATCTCAGACGCCTTTGCCTGGTCAACATCTCTGGATAATCTCTGCTGTGTTTTCCTGTGAAAGACTTTTGCCTGTTTGACGTTCCTTCTGGTTTATGGATTAAAGACTCGGCTGACTTACCCTCTGGCTCCTAACCCTGCATGCTGTTTGTTTCACCTCGCTGATCTCTGTATCCCTGTTTGCTGACTTGCTCCAACCATCCGCTCTGTCTGGGCTCAGCCCTCCCTTCTCAGAGCAAGTTGCTCAGCTGAGGGATAATTGCTAGTCTCAGCTTCCACTCTGTCTCAATTGATGTCCATATCCTACTCGTTAGCCAGCTCTCCTAGCTATATAAACTGCCTGGATCAGATCTCAGACGCCTTTGCCTGGTCAACATCTCTGGATAATCTCTGCTGTGTTTTCCTGTGAAAGACTTTTGCCTGTTTGACGTTCCTTCTGGTTTATGAATTAAAGACTCGGCTGACTTCCCCTCTGGCTCCTGACCCTGCATGCTGTTTGTTTCACCTCGCTGATCTCTGGATACCGGTTTGCTGACTTGCTCCAACCATCCGCTCTGGCTGGGCTCAGCCCTCCCTTCTCAGAGCAAGTTGCTCAGCTGAGAGATAATTGCTAGTCTCAGCTTCCACTCTGTCTCAATTGATGTCCATATCCTACTCGTTAGTCAGCTCTCCTAGCTATATAAACTGCCTGGATCAGATCTCAGACGCCTTTGCCTGGTCAACATCTCTGGACAATCTTTGCTGTGTTTTCCTGTGAAAGACTTTTGCCTGTTTGACGTTCCTTCTGGTTTATGGATTAAAGACTCGGCTGACTTCCCCTTGGCTATGTTTTGACTTTGTTTGCTCTGTTTGTTCTATTTTACCATTTTTATTAAATAGTGTGATTTTTACTGCACTTCTGTCTCAGTCTGATTCATGGTTCCTGACACTAGGGTAATATACAGTATCTCACAAAAGTGAGTATGCCTCTCACATTTTTGTGTTATCATTTATATTCTCATTTATAAATGGGCAAAAAATCATACATTTATGCAAACTGGATATATATACAGTATCTCACAAAAGTGAGTACACCCCTCACATTTTTGTAAATATTTTATTCTATCTTAACATGTGACAACACTGAAGAAATGACACTTTACAATGTAAAGTAGTGAGTGTACAGCTTGTATAACAGTGTAAATTTGCTGTCCGCTCAAAATAACGTAACACACAGCCATTAAAGTCTAAATCGTTGGCAACAAAAGTGAGTACACCCTTACGTGAAAATGTCCAAATTGGGCCCAATTAGCCATTTCCCTCCCCGGTGTCATGTGACTTGTTAGTGTTACAAGGTCACATGTGTGAAGAGTGTTATTCGCTCTCACTCTCTCATACTGGTCACTGGAAGTTCAACACGGCACCTCATGGCAAAGAACTCTCTGAGGAGCTGAAAAAAAACAATTTTTGCGCTACATAAAGATGGCCTAGGCTATAATAAGATTGCCAAGACCCTGAAACTGATCTGCAGCACGGTGGCCAAGACCATACAGCGGTTTAACAGGACAGGTTCCACTAAGAACAGGCCTTGTAATATTCGACCAAAGAAGTTGAGTGCAGGTGCTCAGTGTCATATCCAGAGGTTGACTTTGGGAAATAGAAGTTTGAGTACTGCCAGCATTGCTACAGAGGTTGAAGGAGTGGGGGGGTCAGTCTGTCAGTGCTCAGACCATATGCCGCACACTGCATCAAATTGGTCTGCATGGCTGTCATCCCAGAGGGAAGCATTTTCTAAAGATGATCCACAAGAAAGCCTGCAAACAGTTTGCTGAAGACAAGCAGACTAAGGACATGAATTACTGGAACCATGTCCTGTGGTCTGATGAGACCAAGATAAACTTATTTGGTTCAGATGGTGTCAAACATGTGTGTCAGAAACCAGGTGAGGCGTACAAAGACAAGTGTGTCTTGCCTACAGTCAAGCATGGTGATGGGAGTGTCAAGGTCTGGGGCTGCATGAGTGCTGCTGGCACTGGGGAACTACAGTTCATTGAGGAAACCATGAATGCCAACATACACTGTGACATACTGAAGCAGAGCATGATCCCCTCCCTTTGGAGACTGGGCCACAGGGCAGTATTCGAACATGATAACGACCCCAAACACACCTCAAAGATGACCACTGCCTTTCTAAAGAAGGTGAAGGTAAAGGTGATGGACTGGCAAAGCATGTCTGCAGACCTAAACCCTGATATCTAGTGGCGAGAAGTTAATACCACGTCACTCAATGATATGTAAGCTGCTGTCAGCAGGTCCCCCTCTCTCTGAGGAAGTTAGCATTGATTGGCTAATGAAACGCATGGGCGAGGTGTCATCGTGCCGTCTCTGGTGGGATCGCAGCTAGCGGGCTTGTACAGAGATTGAAGTGGTTGTGTTACACAGCGTGAATTGGGAGACCAGCCAATGCTAGCATTCAGTGGATTTGAGTGGAACTGCATGACGGAACAAATCCAAACGGAATGGAAGGACTTATGCTCGAGGTGAGGAGACCTTTCTTTTGAACTGTTCATAGATCCCACAATAACATATCAATCTGCCATTGGGACTCTATCCCTGATAGCCTCCAAGGTCCACTTGATATCAGCCCATCCACTTCAGTAGGGGCGTAATAGACTTTTTGCCTCCTTCTGGAAGAGGAATCATCTGGTATTTGTTGTTGGACAGTTCCCACTCCTCATCCAGGGCCGGATTAACATAGGGGTTATTGGAGCTGCAGCTCCAGGCCCCTACCTCAAGATAGGCCCATGCCAGTGAGTCATTAATACTGTTTAACTCTGTGTGTGTACACCATTGTTAGGTAAATCGCGAGCGGCGGACACTATTGTTATGTAAATTAAGGGTGACCAGCAGGCGCTATTGTTATGTAAATCATGGATGGCAGACGCTATTGTTATGTAAATCACAGGCAGCAGCTGAGTTCCACAACTGAGTTCTGAAATATCTTAACCACTTCAGCCCCGGAAGGATTTCGCAGGTTAGGACCAGAGCACTTGTTGCAAATCGGCACTGCGTCGCTTTAACTGACAATTGCGCAGTCGTGCGACGTTGTACCCAAACTAAATTTGCGTCCTTTTTTCCCAAAAATAGAGCTTTCTTTTGGTGGTATTTGATCACCTCTGTGTCATTTCTGATCACCGCTATAAACAAAAGAAGAGCGACAATTTTGCAAAAAAAAAACTAATTTCTTACTTTTTGCTAAAATACAAATCAAAAAAAAATATATAAAAAATCATTTTTTTTTCATCGGTTTTGGCCGATTTATATTCTTCCTCATATTTTTGGCAAAAAAAAAATCGCAATCGGCGATTATTGATTGGTTTGCGCAAAAGTGGCCACGTTTACGGATGATGAGATTTAATTTCTGGGGTTTTACTTTTTTTTTTTTTTTTACTAGTAATGGAGGCGATCTGCAATTTTTAGCATTACTGCGATATTGCAGCGGACATGTCAGACCATTTTGACATTTTTTTGGGACCAATGAAATTTATACAGTGATCAGAAATTTAAATGTCCACTGATTACTGTATAAATGTCATTGGCAGTGAAGGGGTTAACCTGCAGGGGGAGATCTAGGGGTTAAGTGTGTTCCCTGGGCGTGTTCTGTGGGGGGATTGGGCTACCATGGGCATAAGAGATCTAACTGATCCCAGTGACAGGGATCAGTCGATCTCCTATGCCCCCACTAACATGGGGGGGCATCGGGTCCGCCCAAGCCGCGGGCACACTCCTCAGAAGTATGGCGCATGCGTGCACGCCCCCAAGCGGCCACCCGCAGATCGCCGCTTTTTTACACCGATTTGCGCTAAGCGTCCTCACTACCGCCATGAATATACGGTAGGATGTGTGGAAGTGGTTAAAAAGTCTGAGAAGGGATAAATTCCCAGTCTCTGTACTCATAGGTGCAGAGCCCAGCTGAGCACAACTGAGCATGCTCAGACCTGAAACTGCTCTAAATTTTGTTTCAATGGAATAATTACAGGGCGCTATAGTAAATACCAAAATGAGAGCTGTGAGAGATTTTTGGGAGTAAAAGTTGGAGCAATGCAGCCCAATGCAATTTTCAGCCATTCATTCTAATACAGTTGTGACTTTCCCAAAGAAATTTTTTTCATGTTGAAATGAAATGTATCTTTCTCTCAAAGAAATTGTTCTTGAAACAATGTTGCAATTTTGATAATCTATTTTGTTTTTAACCACGTCAATACCAGGCACTTAAAACAATTCCCGTCCAGACCAATTTTCAGCTTTCAGTGCTGTTGCGCTTTGAATGAGAATTGTGCGGTCGTGCGACATTGTACCCAGACAAATTTTTTATCATTTTGTTCCCACAAATAGAGCTTTCTTTGGTGGTATTTGATCACCTCTGTGGTTTTTATTTTTTGCGCTACAAATAAAAAAAGACCAAAAATTTTTTTTAAAAAGTTTTTCTTTGTTTCTGTCACAAAACTTTGTATAAGTACATTTTCTCCATCACTGATGGGCACTGATGTGGCTAGACTGACGGGCACTGATGAGGCAGTACAGATTGTCACTGATGAGGGGTCACTGATAAGGTTGCACTGAGGATGGGGCACATATAGGCAGCACTGATGTGTGGCATTGATGGGCACTCATAGGCGGCACTGATAGGTGGCACTGCACACTGATGGGCACTGGTACATGGCACTGGTGCATATAGTACTGTTAGGGATGGCACTGGCAGGCATCACGTATGGGCACAGTGCTATCTCTACAGTGCACTGTATGCCCCTTACCTGGTGGTCTAGTGTGGGCTCCCTGGTGGTCCCTGGGTGGCCTCCTGATCTTCTCCCTGGTGGTCCTGGGTGGCTTCCTTATTCTGTTCTTGGGGGGGCTACCTGGTGGTCCTGGTCAGCTCCCTGGTGGTCCAGTGTGGTGATCCTGAGGGGGGCTGCACTGATAAACATTCAGTGCAGCCCCCCATCAGGAGAGCAGCTGATCAGCTCTCCACTGCTCAGGTCTGCAGACCTGAGCAGAGGAAAAGCCGATACATGGCTCTTCCTGTTTACACAGTGATCAGCCATGATTGGTCACGGCTGATCACATTTTAAAAGGCTTCCGATGGAAGCCTTTTACCTTGTCGGTAATGCGGGGGGTCAGCCTGATCCACGCGGGTGCGCAATCACAGGTTATTCTGAGGACATCAATAGACCCCCAGTCAGGATAACAAACCCCTTGCCCGGCCGTCATTTGTCAATAGGCCGGGGGAAGTGGTTAAGAATGGTAGAATGTGTACTCTTTTCATGTTTTGGTAAAATACTTTTTTCTCTGTCTCTTTCACTTGTTGATCTCTATCTCACAAAAATATTTCCCCAAACTCACACAGGTTTAAGAGATATTCGCACTGCAAATGCCACTGACGTCAGCAGGCGCATGTGCAGTGATGGCCCAGTGAAGGCCCAACGCATAGCGCCGGACCCTGCCGGAAAGTATGCCGTAAAGATGGGCTCCCATGCATGCGCTGGAGTGACGTCTAGCAGCTCCAGCCACTCACAGCGCTGGAGCCGCATAGCCGGAAGGATCCACGGAGGGAAGATGGCAGCTCCCTCCTCTGGGACCGGGTGGACCTGCTGGAGCTTCATTCTGAGGTAAGTACTTCATAATGAGCTAGTATGTGGTGCATACTAGCTCATTATGCCTTTGCCTTGCATGTGTTTTTTTTTGTTTGTTCTAGGGGATATAACCACTTTAAAGAGGAAGTAAACCCTGATGGGTTTTACTTCCTCTTTGTTACCCTGCAATTTAAAAGCATAATAGGCTAGTATGCATACATGTCACTTGCCTGCATTAGAAGCTTGTGATGTCCCGCTCCAGGCCACGTTCATCTTTGCCCCTCTTCCTTCCGGAGCCGCGCAATTTCGGGCTCTGTGACAGGCCGAAGCCATGTGACATAATTCCTGCGCATGGGAGCCGCCAATTGCGGCACAATCTCAGTCAAGAAGTGGCACAGAGGCCATTTCTTCACTGCGCATGTGCCGATGACGTCAGCACATGCAAGTACATGTTATATCTCCTAAACCATGCAGGTTTAGGAGATATGCAGGGAATCTACAGGTAATCCCTATTATAGGCTTACCTGTAGGTTAAAGTGGTTGTCAAGAGCTGACAACCACTTTAATTCGAGCCCAAAAAATGTGATATGTGTACCAACATCAGAAATAAAAATGTCATTCCCAAAAATCTGAGGATAACATTACTATTCTACACTCACACAGCAAGAAACACCAAATATCACAGAATAAATCAAGAAGAGAAACTCCTGACTAATGTAATTCCTATATATTTCAAGAAATGCACTATCTGTGTATTTATGAGCAGGAGGACTCCACATGCAGCAGCCCTGTAGCTCATAAGGTAGAAATTCTGCCTACCATTGCTCAGGTCCTGAGTTTGATTTCCAAACATGTCACTTCATGTAAAGATGTTGCTTGTTCTCTCTATGTTGTTAAACATAACTCCTGATGCAGGGCCTTACCTAAATTATGTCTAAATATAGTATTTATGTGTAGGAGGGTTCCATCACCATTGCAAATCTAGGCAGATACACTAGCTAGGCAAAAGTATCGGGACACCTGTTTTTACACGCACATGAACTTTAATGGCATCCCAGTCTTAAACCGTAGGGTTCAATATTGAGTTTCCCCATCCTTTGCAGCTATAACAGCTTCAACTCTTTTGGGAAGGCTGTCCACAAGGTTTATGAGTGTGTCTATGGGAATGTTTGACCATTCTTCCAGAAGCACATTTGTGAGGTCAGGCACTGATGTGGATGAGAAGGCCTGGCTCACAGTCTCTGCTCTAATTCAGCCAAAATGGGTTCTATTGGGTGTCAGTTAAGTTCCTTCACCCCAAACTCGTTCATCCATGTCTTTATGGACCTTGCTTTGTGCACAGTTGGAACAGGATGGGTCCATCAGGGCTGGTACAAGGAATTGTGTCACTCTAGGCAGAACCTTATTTTGCCACCCCCTTGGCTCCACCCCTTTATCCTGCACATGTATACGGTGGAGGTGGTGGGGTGGAGTTTTATTTGTGGCGCCTCTCCACCTATTTCTTCAGCCATGGTCTGCATGTGCACCTCTGGACCCGGCCTGAAGACAAATAGTGGCTATATAGCATCCCTTTACATTACAGTACCCGCTTTACATCACAGACCTCTTTGCATCCAAGTCCCCCAATTTACATCACAGCCCTTTTACCTCAATGCCCTCTTTCCCCCTTCACATCATAGTCCCCCCTCCTTGTAACACAGCCCGCCTCCCCTGTAACACAGCCCCCCTCCTTGTAACACAGCCCCCTCCCCTGTAACACAACACCCCTCCTTGTAACACAGACCCCTCCCCTGTAACACAGCCCACCTCCCCTGTAACACAGCCCCCTCCTTGTAACACAGCCCCCCTCCTTGTAACACAGCCCCCCTAGACACAATGTTCCTCCCCCGACACAATGTCCCCTCCACCCGACA
>BLSH010088981.1:71828-106266 GCA_018402905.1 Glandirana rugosa | reverse complement strand
GGAAGACAGAGCAAATGCTTCCTCTGGCCTGCAGCAGAGAGTTGACCTCATCTAAGCCTAGGCAAAGCCACAGGGGAACAGGAGACTGAGGAAATGCTTCCTCCTGCCTGCAGCAGACTGACGACTCGATCTCAGCCTTGGAAATGCCATTGATTGGGACTTTTTATTGGTGAAAGGTGGAACTTTCCTGGTTTTTCCGAACATGGCGACCCGTCAGGCGCGTCCCCCAGGCCTGGAAGGTTCCTGAAAGGCCCACGTTGGGATGAGGTGAGGAGAATTAGCGGTGATTTTGTCGCAGATGACAGGGGGGAGAAGACCGGACCGTGCAATCTGTTACAGATTGTTGGCGTAACTGGTTGCATGTGTGAGCGAAAAAAAAAAAAAGGCCCCCGTACTATAAAAAGAGGGGAACTAATTAGGCCAGCATGGCGGGGGTGGGGCGGGGGGGCGCCCCGGTCACCAGAGCACAGGAAACGCTCCTCCTCGCTCGCCGCGCCTTCCATTATCCGGGGCTGATTAGCCGAGTTTATCTAACGCTCCGTGGGCGCGGAATGCCTCGGCGTCAGTCATGTAGCACGCTTTGCGTGAGAGACGGAGGATCCTGAGTTGCGCCGATGCGCCTGGGCTCCTCAGATCCCCCGAGCATGTGGCAATTATTACCCAGGAAATCATATTGTGTCACAGGAATGCTCCACGCTTCACGGGATAAATAAATAAACTTCACGCTCAGAAATCTTCAGGCTCCGGCATCTTTACTTTTTTTTTTATCAAAGGCACGCGGGGCTCCTCTGGAACCCCTTTTGACGTGGTGGGGTGACCCCCAGCTGCACGCAGGCATGGACAATTTTGTTCAGTCCTCCGCTCAGCTCCGGGGACTTCACACCCTATATGGGCACAAACCCTGAGGACCACCCAACCATCACACCTGTATGAGCTTGGTGGTATCAGGAGAACATGCAAACTCCATGCAGATAGCGACTTGGCTGGCATTTCAACTGAGAACCCCAGCGCTGCAAGGCAGGTGTGCTAACCACTTAGCCACTGCGCTGTCTGAATTTGTTTTAACCCCTTGCCTACTGGGCACTATTACCCCCTTCTTGCCCAAGGCAGCACCGATGGACACTGATTGGCAGGGCCTGATTGGCCATGACTTGCAGCACTGATGGACAGTGATTGGCAGCACTGATTGGCCATGATTTGCAGCACTGATGGGCACTGATTGGCCACGATTTGCAGCATGGATTGGCATCACTGATGGGCTCTGATTGGCACTCATAGGCAGCACTGATTGGCAGGCACTGATTGGCCATGATTTGCAGCACTGATGGGCTCTGATTGGCATCACTGATGGGCACTGATTGGCATCACTGATTGGCACTGATTGGCAGCACTGATTGGCCATGATTTGCAGCACTGATTGGCATCACTGATGGGCTCTGATTGGCATGCATAGGCAGAACTGATTGGCACTGATTGGCATCACTGATGGGCACTGATTGGCAGCACTGATTGGCCATGATTTTCAGCACTGATTGGCATCACTGATGGGCTCTGATTGGCATGCATAGGCAGCATTGATTGGTTCTGATTGGCAGTCACTGATTGGCAGGCACTGATTGGCCATGATTTGCAGCATTGATGGGCACTGATTGGCATCACTGATGGGCACTGATTGGCATTACTAATGGGCACTGATTGGCAGCACTGATTGGCCATGATTTGCAGCACTGATTGGCCATGATTTGCAGCACTGATTGGCATTACTGATGGGCTCTGATTGGCACTCATAGGCAGCACTGATTGGCCATGATTTGCAGCACTGATGGGCACTGATTGGCATCACTGATGGGCACTGATTGACATCACTGATTGACACTGATTGGCAGGCACTGATTGGCCATGATTTCCAGCACTGATGAGCACTGATTGGCATCACTGATGGGCAGTGATTGGCATCACTGATGGGCACTGATAGGCAGCACTAATGGGCACTGATTGGCATCACTGATGGGCACTGATTGGCATTACTGATGGGCACTGATTGGCAGCACTGATTGGCCATGATTTGCAGCACTGATTGGCCATGATTTGCAGCACTGATTGGCATTACTGATGGGCTCTGATTGGCACTCATAGGCAGCACTGATTGGCCATGATTTGCAGCACTGATGGGCACTGATTGGCATCACTGATGGGCACTGATTGGCATCACTGATGGGCACTAATTGGCTGCACTGATTGGCCATGATTTGCAGCACTGCTTGGCATCACTGATGGGCTCTGATTGGCACTCATAGGCAGCATTGATTGGCAGGCACTGATTGGTCATGATTTGCAGCACTGATGGGCACTGATTGACATCACTGATGGGCACTGATTGACATCACTGATTGACACTGATTGGCAGGCACTGATTGGCCATGATTTCCAGCACTGATGAGCACTGATTGGCATCACTGATGGGCAGTGATTGGCATCATTGATTGGCATCACTGATGGGCACTGATAGGCAGCACTGATGGGCACTGATTGGCACTAATAGGCAGAATTAATGGGCACTGTTGGGGCTGCACTGATGATCAGTGCAGATGTCCTTTCACACAAGTCGGTCACCAGCTGATTGGACGCAGCTGATCACATGGTAAAGAGCCACTGTGATTGTCTCTTTACCCCCCGGTCTGTGATCAGCCGTGTCCAAACATCCATTCGCTGATCTCCCTCCCCTTTACCCGGTGGCAGTAAAGGGGTTAAACAGCCAATAAAGGGCATCACTTAAACTCCAAACGTTCTGCATTAATCGATGGCTCCCACAGCACAATACTTGACTACAAGTCTAAATGGAAGAATAAGAAGACAAAGGTCAACCATCGGCAAGATGGCCTTGTTTCCATTGGGCCGGAGCCGGAAGTGACGTCATGAGGTCTCTGCGGTCCTCCTAGGCCATAGAGATGAGCGAAGGCCATCTTTCCTTCTCCCATCTCTGAGACCAGCCGCTGCCATCGCTGGAACGGTTCCCGAAGCTACCGACTGCGCAGGTAAGCCCGGGAACCACCGGTGACCCCTCCCACTGCTTCTAAAAGGGATCCAGTGGCAAATCCGCTGCTCTGATCACTATTATCAGAAAGACCGGCGCCTGTGGGGAAAATGAATGCCAGGGTCATGGCAGCTAGCTGGAGCCATCACTCCGGTATTAAACGTAAAAGTCATGACGTATTTTCCCAGTTAGGCAGTCGGCAAGTGGTTACTCTACTACAGGTCTAAATGGAAGACGACAAAGGTCAACAATTGGCAAGATGCCAAGAGATCAATGAACACCCGTTTGCTGATCTCTTTTCCCTTTTCCCGGTGGCATAAAAGGGTTAAGCAGCCAATAAGGGGTATCAATTAAACTCCAAACGTTCTGCATTCATTGATGGCTCCCACAGCACAATACTAAGTCTAAATGGAAGACGAAGAAGACAAAGGTCAACAATTGGCAAGACACCAGTTGAAGGCCATTTTTCGCCCAGGGATGAGCTTATCACTTAAACTCCAAATGTTCTGCATTCAAGATGGCTCATACATTACCATACTTGTCTACCAGTCTAAATGGAAGAAGAAGAGGACAAAGGTCAACTATCGGCAAGATGCCAAGAGATCACCGAACATCCATTTGCTGATCTCCCTCCCCTTTACCCAGTGGCAGGGAAAGGGTTATGCAGCCAATAAGGGTATCACCTAAACTCCAAACTTTCTGCATTCATTGATGGCTCACACAGCACAATACTAAGTCTAAATGGAAGACGAAGAAGACAAAGGTCAACAATTGGCAAGACACCAGTTGAAGGCCATTTTTCGCCCAGGGATGAGCTTAACGCTTAAACTCCAAATGTTCTGCATTCAACGATGGCTCATACATTACCGTACTTGAGTACAAGTCTAAATGGAAGACAAAGAAGACAAAGGTCAACAATTGGCAAGATGCCAAGAGATCAGTGAACACCCGTTCGCCCATCTCTCTTCCCTTTTCCCATGGCATAAAAGGGTTAAGCAGCCAATAAAGGGTGTCACTTAAACTCCTTCAGCATTAATCGATGACTTACACAGTACAATACGTGACTACAAGTCTAAATGGAAGACGAAGAAGACAAAGGTCAACAATTGGCAAGACACCAGTTGAAGGCCATTTTTCGCCCAGGGATGAGCCTAACACTTAATCTCCAAATGTTCTGCATTCAACGATGGCTCATACATTACCATACTTGTCTACCAGTCTAAATGGAAGAAGAAGAAGACAAAGGTCAACTATGGGCAAGATGCCAAGAGATCGATGAACACACGTTCGCTAATCTCTCTTCCCTTTTCCCGGTGGCATAAAAGGGTTATGCAGCCAATAAGGGGTATCACCTAAACTCCAAACGTTCTGCATTCGAGGATGGCTCATACATTACCATACTTGACTACAAGTCTAAATGGAAGATGAAGAAGACAAAGGTCAACTATCGGCAAGATTCCAAGACATCAGGGAACATCCATTTGCTGATCTCCCTCACCTATACCCGGTGGCAGGGAAAGGGTTATGCAGCCAATAAGGGGTATCACCTAAACTCCAAATGTTCTGCATTCATTGATGGCTCCCACAGCACAATACTAAGTCTAAATGGAAGACGAAGAAGACAAAGGTCAACAATTGGCAAGACACCAGTTGAAGGCCATTTTTCGCCCAGGGATGAGCTTAACACTTAAACTCCAAATGTTCTGCATTCAACAATGGCTCATACATTACCATACTTGACTACAAGTCTAAATGGAAGACGAAGAAGACAAAGGTCAAGACACCAGTTGAAGGCCATTTTCACCCGGAGATGAGCTTCAAAAGGACCTGTTTCGGATAGCGCTCAGCCCTTGGAGAACTCCCCACAAACCTGACTTTTGTAGTCTCCATCCCATTAGTGATTCTTCAGAACAGGTTGGGTGGATGGGGGAGGTCTGGCTTGGCAAGACACCAGTTGAAGGCCATTTTTCGCCCAGGGATGAGCTTAACACTTAAACTCCAAATGTTCTGCATTCAAAGATGGCTCATACATTTCCATACTTGACTACCAGTCTAAATGGAAGACGAAGAAGACAAAGGTCAACTATCGGCAAGATGCCAAGAGATCACCGAGCATCCATTTGCTGATCTCCCTCCCCTTTACCAGGTGGCAGGGAAAGTGTTATGCAATCAATAAGCGTATCACTTAAACTCCAAATGTTCTGCATTCAACGATGGCTCATACATTACCGTACTTGACTACAAGTCTAAATGGAAGACGAAGAAGACAAAGGTCAACAATTGGCAAGATGCCAAGAGATCAGTGAACACCCGTTCGCCCATCTCTCTTCCCTTTTCCCGTGGCATAAAAGGGTTAAGCAGCCAATAAAGGGTGTCACTTAAACTCCTTCAGCATTAATCGATGGCTTACACAGTACAATACGTGACTACAAGTCTAAGTGGAAGACGAAGAAGACAAAGGTCAACAATTGGCAAGACACCAGTTGAAGGCCATTTTTCGCCGAGGGATGAGCTTAACACTTAAACTCCAAATGTTCTGCATTCAACGATGGCTCATACATTACCATACTTGACTACAAGTCTAAATGGAAGATGAAGAAGACAAAGGTCAACTATCGGCAAGATTCCAAGACATCAGGGAACATCCATTTGCCGATCTCCCTCACCTATACCCGGTGGCAGGGAAAGGGTTATGCAGCCAATAAGGGTATCACTTAAACTCCAAACGTTCTGCATTCCTTGATGGCTCCCACAGTACAATACTAAGTCTAAATGGAAGACGAAGAAGACAAAGGTCAACAATTGGCAAGACACCAGTTGAAGGCCATTTTTCGCCCAGGGATGAGCCTAACACTTAATCTCCAAATGTTCTGCATTCAACGATGGCTCATACATTACCATCCTTGACTACAAGTCAAAATGGAAGACGAAGAGGACAAAGGTCAACAATTGGCAAGACACCAGTTGAAGGCCATTTTTCGCCCAGGGATGAGCCTAACACTTAATCTCCAAATGTTCTGCATTCAACGATGGCTCATACATTACCATACTTGTCTACCAGTCTAAATGGAAGAAGAAGAAGACAAAGGTCAACTATGGGCAAGATGCCAAGAGATCGATGAACACACGTTCGCTAATCTCTCTTCCCTTTTCCCGGTGGCATAAAAGGGTTATGCAGCCAATAAGGGGTATCACCTAAACTCCAAACGTTCTGCATTCGAGGATGGCTCATACATTACCATACTTGACTACAAGTCTAAATGGAAGATGAAGAAGACAAAGGTCAACTATCGGCAAGATTCCAAGACATCAGGGAACATCCATTTGCTGATCTCCCTCACCTATACCCGGTGGCAGGGAAAGGGTTATGCAGCCAATAAGGGGTATCACCTAAACTCCAAATGTTCTGCATTCATTGATGGCTCCCACAGCACAATACTAAGTCTAAATGGAAGACGAAGAAGACAAAGGTCAACAATTGGCAAGACACCAGTTGAAGGCCATTTTTCGCCCAGGGATGAGCTTAACACTTAAACTCCAAATGTTCTGCATTCAACGATGGCTCATACATTACCATCCTTGACTACAAGTCAAAATGGAAGACGAAGAGGACAAAGGTCAACTATCGGCAAGATGCCAAGAGATCGATGAACACACGTTCGCTAATCTCTCTTCCCTTTTCCCGGTGGCATAAAAGGGTTAAGCAGCCAATAAGGGGTATCACTTAAACTCCAAACGTTCTGCAATCATTGATGGCTCACGCAGCACAATACTAAGTCTAAATGGAAGACGAAGAAGACAAAGGTCAACAATTGGCAAGACACCAGTTGAAGGCCATTTTTCGCCCAGGGATGAGCTTAACACTTAAACTCCAAATGTTCTGCATTCAATGATGGCTCATACATTACCATACTTGACTACCAGTCTAAATGGAAGGCGAAGAAGACAAAGGTCAAGACACCAGTTGAAGGCCATTTTTCGCCCGGAGATGAGCTTCAAAAGGACCTGTTTTGGATAGCGCTCAGCCCTTGGAGGACTCTACGCTTTTATATTCCCTTGCATCCAAAATATCAAACCTGACTTTTGTAGTCTCCATCCCATTAGTGATTCTTCGGAACAGGTTGTGTGGATGGGGGAGGTCTGGCTTGTTTGGATTCCCGGTCAGATATATTTTGCACAGTTGGAAAGTCTGGAATGAATTCCAGGCATCCCACATATCTGCTCTGACGGCATCTCTCATCTCCATTCAGCCGGGGGAGACACTGTCACTCTAGCGTGTAATAACCGTCATCTCAACCTCCCACCCTCGTAATCAGACATCTTTATCTTGTCTTTGTAGCTCTGAGTCACACCGGAGTAAAGGAAGGTTGACACTCCGGCCCCCATCCACTGGATTAACGAGGACTTTGTAAAGCGATAGCTCGGCTATTAGGGATGAGCAGGGAGATTTTTTCGGGAAGTTGATCTGTCAACAAAATTTTGCCAAAGTGGAGTCAATTTCACCCAATGAGTTGCTTAGGTGAATTTAACAGAGAGAGAAAAAAATCCTACTGTAAAAAAAAAAAAATAATAATAATGAGGCCACTTGCGCGTTGCTTTTTTGGCACTTAGGAGAATTTATTAGAAAAAAAAATCTACTTTTTAAAAAAAAAAAAAAATTTGTCGGAAAAGGGAAAAAGTGATGTATTTTTAGAATTTTTTTTTTTTTTTACGCCGTCTATTTTTTTTTTCCTACTGTTTAAAACATAATATAATGAGGCCAATAAGTGTTTGTTTAGGAAGCTGTTTAGAACAATTTAATAAAAACAAAAAAAGTTCCCCTCTTCCTCTGTTTAGTGGGGATTTTTTTTATAGGGGAAAGTTACGTTTATTTTATTTAGTATTTTTTAAAAAAATTTTTAAATCTATTTCTTTTACCTCATCTAATTTTATTATTAAGGTTAAAAAAAAAATCAAAATAATGAGGCCAATGACGTGTCGTTTTTTTGGCACAAGAAGCTGCTTAGGAGAATCTATTAGAAAAAAAAAATCTACTTTTTTTTTTCAAGATTTTTTTGTCGGAAAAGGGAAAAAGTGATGTATTTTTAAGAGCTTTTTTAATTTGGCATTTTTTTCATGGCATCTATTTTTTTTTAAAAAATCTACTTTTTTTTTCAAGATTTATTTGTCGCAAAAGGGAAAAAGTGATGTATTTTTAATTTTTTTTTTTTATTTGGCTTTTTTTTTTACGGCCTCTATTTTTTTTTCCTACTGTATAAAACATAATATAATGAGGCCAATAAGTGTTTGTTTAGGAAGCTGTTTAGAACAATTTAATAATAAAAAAAGTTACCCTTTTCCTCTGTTTAGTGGGGTTTTTTTTGTTAGGATAAAGTTAAGTTTATTTTATTTCGTATTTGTTTACATTTTTTTTTTGTTTTTTACATTTTTTTTTACAGCATCTAATTTTATTCTTAAGGTTAAAAAAAAAAAGAAAAACTTCAAATAATGAGACTAATGACGTGTTTTTTTTTTGGCACAAGAAGCTGCTTAGGAGAAATGAATAGAAAAAAAATCTACCATTTTATTTTTTAAAGATTTTTTTGGCGCAAAAGGGAAAAAGTGATGTATTTTGGGAACTTTTCATTTTAATTAGTTTTTTTTTTTTTTCACGGCATCGATTTTTTTTTTTTTCTCCTATTGTTAAAAATGGAAGGCCAATAAGTGTCTGTTTAGGAAACTGTTTAAAACAATTTAATAAAGGCAAAAGAAAGAACAAAAATTGGAAATAATGAAAATCCAAAAATACAAAATTCTGAAAGAACAAAAACATGAAAGAATGAAAATACAAAAAATCGGAAAGAATGAAAATCCAAAAGGAGGAAAATCCGAAAGAATGAAAATCCGTAAATACAAAAATCCGAAGGAACAAAAACCCAAAGGAATGAAAATCCGCTCTCCTCTCCGGAGGAGGTCTTCCCAAAACGTTCCACAAGATTTTGGAGGTTTAAGAAAAGGAGGAAATAAAACAGAAAATAAAAAACAACAACATCAAAAAACAAAAAAATTATAGAAATAAAAACGTAACAGAAAGTAACGGTGGCTCCAAGGCTCCAAGGCTCCAAGGTTCCAAGGCTCCAAGGCTCCAAGGCTCCAAGGTTCCAAGGTTCCAAGGCTCCAAGGCTCCAAGGCTCCAAGGTTCCAAGGCTCCAAGGCTCCAAGGTTCCAAGGCTCCAAGGCTCCAAGGTTCCAAGGATCCAAGGTTCCAAGGCTCCAAGGCTCCAAGGCTCCAAGGTTCCAAGGCTCCAAGACTCCAAGGCTCCAAGGCTCCAAGGCTCCAAGGTTCCAAGGCTCCAATGCTCCAAGGTTCCAAGGCTCCAAGGTTCCAAGGCTCCAAGGTTGCAAGGCTCCAAGGCTCCAAGGCTCCAATGCTCCAAGGTTCCAAGGCTCCAAGGCTCCAAGACTCCAAGGCTCCAAGGCTCCAAGACTCCAAGGCTCCAAGCCGGTCTTGTTCAATGAAGAGATTGATGGATGAGGTGATGGACATTTGGAGAAGCTATGAGCTAGGACATTAGGAAGATAAAAGTTATGGTTGCATTGATATAAAATGGATCATTTCACATTATTTGATAAATATCTACACTGATCCTTCACCAGGCATTGGGCATGGAACTCCCACGGAATCAATTAATTATAAATGGTGACCCGGGTCTCCAACACCGGCAATAAACCAGATGTGACATGAAATGGTCTTGCTTGTCATGGAACCTTGCATTCTCCGAGCCCCGGGCCCCTCAATCAGTGTCAACCGGGGAGAAGTGACTCGGGACGAGGTTTCATTTCAGATTTTGCTCGGCAAGTAGCATTAACGACGGTATTTCAGCTTTGCCTCATGAGCTTTTAGTGCCGGGGAACTGTTTTTACTTTCCACTTGGTCGAAATATCTTTTTTATTTGTCTATCTATAGTCGTTAAGATTGGGGCCTCTTAGAGTGTGGCTGTTCTAAATAACGATTAAGTCCAGATATAAAAATCACAAATAATTATTTATTTTTTAATTAACCTTTCGATGTGTTTTTGGTAAACGGTGGTAATTACATGAATTTGACCTGGAATTAGCCTCCTGCAAACCCTGGGAGAAGAAGGGTCAGGACTGGCAGCCAACAAGGTATCGAGAGGGTTGACCTGATCAGTCCACTGCTGCTCTTTTACTGTCCAGGCTTGGGTAAGCACAAGTATGTAGACATCCAACTATCACATCTATATGAACTTGTTGGACATCCCATTCTAAAACAAAGGCCATTAATATGGAGGTGCCCCCTCTCTCTATGGCCATTAGTATGGTGCTGCCTCCCTTTGTAGCTATAATATCCTCCACTCTCCGCAGAAGACTTTCCACAAGATTTTGGAGGGTGTTTGTGGGAAGTTGTGCCCACTTGTAAGGTTGGGTACTGATGTTGGATGAGAAGACCTGGGTTGCAATTGGTGATTCAGTTCTTCTCAAAAGGTGAGACCTTTCTCACAATCAGCATTCCAATTCATTCCAAAGGTGTTCAGTGGGGTTGAGGATGCCCAAGTTCTTCCACACCAAACTCATCAAACTCCTTTATGGAATTGCCCCGTGTGTCCATAACATCCTCAAATCTTCTGGGAGGATTTTCCACAAGGTTTTGGAAGGGTGTCTGCGGGAATTTGTGCCAATTGTAAAGTCGGGTACTGATGTTGGATGAGAAGACCTGGCTTGCAATTGGCGATTCAGTTCATCTCAAAAGGTGTTCAGTGGGGTTGAGGATGCCCAAGTTCTTCCACACCAAATTAATCAAACTCCTTTATGGGATTGCCCCTCTTTGTGTCCATAACATCCTCCAATCTTATGGGAAGACTTTACAAAAAATTTTGGAGGGTGTCTGTGGGAATTTGTGCCCATTTGTAAGGTTGGGTACTGATGTTGGATGAGAAGACCTGGGTTGCGGTTGGCGATTCAGTTCATCTCAAAAGGTGTTCAGTGGGGTTGACGATGCCCAAGTTCTTCCACACCAAACTCATCAAACTCCTTTATGGAATTGCCCCCGTGTGTCCATAACATCCTCCAATCTTCTGAGAAGACTTTCCAAAAAATTTTGGAGGGTGTCTGTGGGAATTTGTGCCTATTTGTAAGGTTGGGTACTGATGTTGGATCAGAAGAGCTGGGTTGCATGTTGGGCCCCAGGTAGGGCACACAAAAAAAAAACAAGACCTTTCTCACAATCAACATTCCAGTTCATCCCAAAGGAGTTCAGTTGGGTTGAGGTCAGGGCTCTGTGCACATTCACCAAAGGAGCATTCAAACTGAGGTCATGATGTTGGATGAGAAGACCTGGGTTGCAATTGGCGATTCAGTTCATCTCAAAAGGTGTTCAGTGGGGTTGAGGATACTCAAGTTCTTCCACACCAAACGCATCAACCTCCTTTATGGAAGCGCCCCCCTTTGTGTCCATAACATCCTCCATTCTTCTGGGAGGATTTTCCACAAGGTTTTGGAGGGTGTCTGTGGGAAGTTGTGCCCATTTGTAAGGTTGGGTACTGATGTTGGATGGGAAGAGCTGGGTTGCAATTGGCGATTCAGTTCATCTCAAAAGGTGTTCAGTGAGGTTGAGGATGCCCAAGTTCTTCCACACCAAACGCATCAAACTCCTTTATGGAATTGCTCCCATGTGTCCTTAACATCCTCCAATCTTCTGGGAGGATTTCCCACAAGGTTTTGAAGGGTGTCTTTGGGAAATTGTGCCCATTTGTAAGGTTGGGTACTGATGTTGGATCAGAAGAGCTGGGTTGCATGTTGGGCCCCAGGTAGGGCACAAAAAAAAAAAAACAAGACCTTTCTCACAATCAGCATTCCAATTCATCTCAAAGGAGTTCAGTAGGGTTGAGGTCAGGGCTCTGTGCACATTCACCAAAAGAGCATTCAAATTGAGGTCATGATGTTGGATGAGAAGACCTGGGTTTCAATTGGCGATTCAGTTCATCTCTAAAGGTATGCAGTGGGGTTGAGGATTCTCAAGTTCTTCTACACCAAACTCAAACTCAATTGCCCCCGTGTGTCCATAACATCCTCCAATCTTCTGGGAGGATTTTCCACAAGGTTTTGGAAGGGTATATGCGGGAATTTGTGCCCATTTGTAAGGTCGGGTACTGATGTTGGATGAAAATACCTGGGTTGGAATTGGTGATTCAGTTCATCTCAAAAGGTGTTCAGTGGGGTTGAGGATGCCCAAGTTCTTCCACACCAAATTAATCAAACTCCTTTATGGAATTGCCCCTCTTTGTGTCCATAACATCCTCCAATCTTCTGGGAAGACTTTCCACAAGATTTTGGAGGGTGTCTGTAGGAATTTGTGCCCATTTGTAAGGTCGGGTACAGATGTTGGATGAGAAAACCTGGCTTCCCTTGACTCCTCAGTAGAACTTTCAAGCCCACTCAAGTCCTCTGTCCTTTTTCTTTTCTGTGTCTTTCCTCTCTCCCTCCCCTGCTATTTCCTTTGTTCTTCTGTAGCCTTTAGGCTTTTGTTTTGAGTATAGGGCGTTGCATACATAGTGGGTGCGAGACGCACACCATGGGACCCCCCGCTTAAGGGACAACCTAGTCTAAAAGATCTTCAGTAGGGTTGAGGTCTTGCATACCAAAGGAACTCTCTCTCTGCGGGACATTCAAGTTCCTTAACACCAAACTGGAGGGTGTTTGTGGGAAGTTGTGTTGATTTGTGAGGTCAGGTACTAATGGTGGATGAGAAGACCTGGCTCACAATTGGTGTTTCTATTCATCCCAAAGGTGTTCAGTAGGGTTGAGGTCAGGACTCTGCAGGACACTTGAGTTCCTCCACACCAAATTTGTCAAACCATGTCTTTATGGAGCTAGACATCGCATTAAAAAAACATGGCCATTATTAAGGAGTTCCCTTCTCCCCCCATGGCCAATAATATGGAGCCCCCTTTGCTGCAAAAATCCTTCACACTCTGAGACTTTCCACAAGATTTTGGAGGGTGCCTATTTGTGAAGTCAACTAATGTTGGATTACAAGACCTGGCTCACATGTTTGGCCTCACGTTGGACAACAGAAAAAAGACCTGGCTCACCATCGGTGTTCCAGTTCATCCTAAAGCTGTTCAGTAGGGTTAAGGTCAGGGCTCTGTGCAGGACACTTGAGCTCCTTCAGGGTGGAAAAAATAGTATAATACTTACATGCCTCGCCATCTGTGCATTGGATCTTTATGCTCTTGAGGGCTATACTAACTGAAGAATCCTCAACGTAGGACACACTTCTGGAGGTATATCAGGTCAGGGCTCTCTACAAGACACTCAAGTTTCTCCATGACCTCAAACCTACTGAACACCTTTGGGAGAAGAAGATCTGATCCCAAAGGTGTTATGTAGGGTTAAGGGCACACCTGATGTTGGATGAGAAGCTCTTATACCAAAGGTCTTCCGAAAGTAGGGTTGAGGTCAGGGCTCTGTGCAGGACACTGGAGTTCCTCCACACCAAACTGGTCATACTGTGTCTTTGTGAAGCTGCCTTTGTACACAGGGGCACAGTCATGCTGGAACAGAAAAGGGTCTTCACCAACCTGTTACCACAAGGTTGGAGGAGTACAGTTGTCAACAATGTCTTTGCCATTAAAAGAGGACCTAAACAATGAAAACTTTGTCCCCAAAAAAACTTGTCAACCCATGTCTTTATGGAGCTGGTCCAAACATGTCAAGTGGTCAACCAATGTATTTGTGGAGCTGGTCCAAATTGTTCAACCAATGTCTTTATGGAGCTGGTCAAGACTGGTTAATCCATGCCTTTATGGAGCTGGACCAAATTGTTCAACCAATGTCTTTTTGGAACTGTTCCAGACTGGTTAATCCATGTCTTTATGGAGTTGATCCAAATTGTTCAACCGATGTCTGTATGGAGCTGGTCCAGACTGGTTAATCCATGCCTTTATGGAGCTGATCCACAATGGTCAACCCATGTCTTTATGGAGCTGGTCCACCAATGTCTTTATGGAGCTGACTTTGTACAGGCCTTCCAAAAGTTGGGTTGGGGTCAGGGTTCTATGCAAGACACTGGTGTTTCTTCGCACCAAACTGGTCACCAAGTCTTTATGGAGTTGACTTTGTACAGACCTTCCAAAAGTTGTGTTGGGGTCAGGGTTCTTTGTAGGACACTGGAGTTTATCCACACCAAACCGGTCACACCATGTTTTTATGGAGCTTGTCCACCATTTGGGGTCAGAGTTCTGTGCAGGACACTGGCGTTTCTCCACACCAAACCGGTCACACCATGTTTTTATGGAGCTGGTCCACCAATGTTTTTATGGAGCTGACTTTGTACAAGCCTTCCAAAAGTTGGGTTGGGGTCAGGGTTCTATGCAGGGCACTGGTGTTTCTTTGCACCAAACTGGTCACCAAGTCTTTATGGAGTTGACTTTGTACAGGCCTTCCAAAAGTTGGGTTGGGGTCAGGGTTCTATGCAGGGCACCAATGTTTCTTCGCACCAAACTGGTCACCAAGTCTTTATGGAGTTGACTTTGTACAGGCCTTCCAAAAGTTGGGTTGGGGTCAGGGTTCTATGCAGGGCACTGGTGTTTCTTCGCACCAAAATGGTCACCAAGTCTTTATGGAGTTGACTTTGTACAGGCCTTCCAAAAGTTGGGTTGGGGTCAGGGTTCTATGCAGGACACTAGTGTTTCTTCACATCAAACTGGTTACCAAGTCTTTATGGAGTTGACTTTGTACAGGCCTTCCAAAAGTTGGGTTGGGGCCAGGGTTCTATGCAGGGCACTGGTGTTTCTTCACACCAAACTGGTCACCAAGTCTTTATGGATCTGGCTTTGTACACAGGGACACAGTCAAGCTGGAACAGAAAAGGGCCTTCACCGACCTGTTACCACAAGGTTGGAACTGGAAGAGCTCAAGTGTCTATGGGATGGAGTATTACCACTACCCTTCACTGGAGACACCTGAACTCCATCATTTGGAGGGTGATCCACATCCTTTCAGCTACCTGTCGCCATTGCTTGTGTTCTTTGAGTTTGCAATCTAAAAAAAGAGCTAGGAATTGCTCCTCCTGATCTACCTTGAGGTAGTACACTAAGTATGAACTCACTAATAATTTAGATAATGCATTTTAACTGTCACAATGCTCACATTTATGCAATGGAGATGATCGGTGATGATGAACTTTGACTAATTTTGTTTTTCTCTTTCTTTAATCTCCAATTGACTGCCGGAATTCCACCCGATACCCAATATGTCGCCGCTGTCTGGAATCAGCTTTACGTTAAAAAGATGAGGGCAGTAGAGCCTTGCGGATGAAGAGTTTTCGTGTATCGGGGCCTAAGACTGCGCAGGCTGCAACACGTAATACCAACAGCTAAAGCATGAACACGTTAACCCCCTAGTATGACCATTGCAAGACAAGTGGGCTGACAGGGAGAGTTGAGCTGTATAACAGCCTAGCAGACAGCTGTTGGGATAAGCAGGCTGTGAGTGATGGGGAAGCAGCTCAGTGATGGAGTGGGTGACATGAAGACTTCTCGGGACAGATACTGAAAACATTTCCAGCTCTCGCCGCACATCTGTTCCTCATTGAGTTTCCTAGGCATCTCTCCCTCCATTATTCCCCTCTGCACATCACTCCCCCTGAAAATCTTCCAGCAGATTTATCCCCCCCCCCCTATCTTCATCAGAGGCGTTGGGAGAATGGAGCTGTAGCCGGTCAGGAGAGGGAGGTGAACGGTCGATGTGGGGGTGTTATGTTCACATGCAGCCAACAAACTGCATACAATTATTCTATAATCCTAAGAATGAATGTTCTAACCCCTAGGTTCACAGCCTGGGGGTTCGGGACCCCAACTGGAGCCCATAGTAAATATTGGGCCCAGATACTGTGTTCTCTCTGAAGGGTTTTGCTGGGGAACCCATTTTGGGCTCCTAAAATGATGGTGAGATGTTGGGATCCTAGAACATGATAGGGGAAAAAAACGCTTAGAAAGCAATTGCATGCTATATGCCTGTGGTCTCCAAACTGCAGCCCGGGGGCCAAGTGAGGCCCTTTGTTTGCCTTTATCCGGCCCTCTGAGCAATATTCCTCCCACTGGCATTAACAATGGGGCATACAGTATTTTCTGCCACTGACCCCAACAGTGGGGCACTATTCCTCCCACTGACACCAATGATGGGACACTATTCCTCCCACTGACACCAATGATGGATCACTATTCCTCCCACTGATACCAATGATGGGACACTATTCCTCCCACTGATACCAATGATGGGACACTATTCCTCCCACTGATACCAATGATGTTACACTATTCCCCCCACTGACACCAATGATGGGACACTATTGCTCCCACTGACACCAATGATGGGACACTATTCCTCCCACTGACACCAATGATGGGACACTATTCCTCCCACTGACACCAATGATGGGACACTATTCCTTCCACTGATACCAATGATAGGACACTATTCCTCCCACTGACACCAATGATGGGGCACTATTCCTCCCACTGACACCAATGATGGGGCACTATTCCTCCCACTGACACCAATGATGGGGCACTATTCCTCCCACTGATACCATTGATGGGACACTATTCTATGGTGATTTCATAGAGCTAGTAGTCATGTTCCTATAATAGATAAGGACCTTACAATATGCATTTGTAGGAGTTCCCATGCCATAACCACTATTATGAAGTTGTCCCCCTTTTTACCATTCTCCACTCTTCTTGGACGGCTTTCTAAAGGATTTTGGAGGGTGTCTGTGGGACTTTGTGCCCATTTCTGAGGTCAGATACTGATGTTGGAGGAGAAAACCTGGCCTAACGTTGGGCACAAGAAAAATAGACCTGGCTAACAATCGCATTACAAGTCATCCCAAAAGTGTTCAGTAAGGATGAGGTCAGGACTCTGTGCAGGACATTCCAGTTCCTTCGCACCAAACTGGTCAAACCATGTTTTTATGGAGCTTGTCAATCTATGTCTTTATGGAGCTGGTCCACATTGGTCAACCTATGTCTTTATGGAGCTGGTCCAAACTGTTCAACTCATGTCTTTATGAAGCTGGTCCAAACTGTTCAAGCCATGTTCTTATGGAGCTGGTCACAACTGGTCAATGCATGTCTTTATAGAGCTGGTCTAAACTGGTCAACCCATGTCTTTATGGAGCTGGTCCACACTGGTCAACCCATGTTTTTATAGAGCTGGTCCACACTGGTCAACCCATGTCTTTATGGAGCTGGTCCAGACTGTCCAACCCATGTCTTTATGGAGCTGGTCCACACTGGTCAACCCATGTCTTTATGGAGCTGGTCCACACTGGTCAACCCATGTCTTTATGGAGCTGGTCCACACTGGTCAACCCATGTCTTTATTGAGCTGGTTCACACTGGTCAACCCATGTCTTTATGGAGCTGGTCCACACTGGTCAACCCATGTCTTATGGAGCTGGTCCACACTGGTCAACCCATGTCTTTATGGTGCTGGTCTACACTGGTTAACCCATGTCTTTATGCAGCTGGTCCACACTGGTCAATCCATGTCTCTGTGGAGCTGGTCCACACTGGTCAACCCATGTCTTTATAGAGCTGGTCCAGACTGGTCAAGCCATGTATTTATGGAGCTGGTCCAAACTGGTCAACCCATGTCTTTATGGAGCTGGTCCAAACTGGTCAACCCGTGTCTTTATGGAGCTGATTCACACTGGTCAACCCATGTTTCATGGAGCTGATCCACACTGGCCAACCCATGTCTTTAGGGAGCTGATCCATACTGGTCAAACCATGTCTTTATGGTTTGACTGGTAAGCCCATGTCTTTATGGGGCTGGTCCACACTGTCTTTATGGGGCTGGTCCACACTGGTCAACCCATGTCTTTATGGAGCTGATCCACACTGGTCAACCCATGTCTTTATGGAGCTGGTCTACAGTGGTTAACCCATGTCTTTATGCAGCTGGTCCACACTGGTCATTCCATGTCTCTGTGGAGCTGGTCCACACTGGTCAACCCATGTCTTTATGGAGCTGGTCCAGACTGGTCAACCCATGTCTTTATGGAGCTGGTCCAAACTGGTCAACCCATGTCTTTATGGAGCTGATCCAAACTGTCCAACCCATGTCTTTATGGAGCTGAATCATACTGGTCAACCCATGTCTTTATGGAGCTGGTCCACACTGGTCAACCCATGTCTTTATGGAGCTGGTCCACACTGGTCAACCCATGTCTTTATGGAGCTGGTCCACACTGGTCAACCCATGTCTTTATGGAGCTGATCCATACTGGTCAAACCATGTCTTTATGGAGCTGATCCATACTGGTCAAACCGTGTCTTTATGGATCTGATCCACACTGGTCAACCCATGCCTTTATGGAGCTGGCTTTGTACAGAGGGGGGGGGGATGGGTACAGTCATGTTGGAACAGAAAATGGTCTTCACCAAACTGTTACCACAAGGTTGGAAGAGCACAATTTCTTACAATGTATTTGTATGATGGAGTATTACCACTACCTCTCACTGGTAAACACCTGAACTCCATCATTGGAGGAGGTTCACAAACTTTTGGTCATATAGGCCGATGTGATGGTCAGGTGGACACAATCATTGGACCATATAGTGTATATCAGCCCTAGGCCCCTATGAGTTGCTGAGCCGATTCTGGCCAATAGATACTCTTGTAATTCGTTTGTTGTAACTCTTATCGAGGATTAAAAAAAATAATAATAATCCGTTGTTTATTTAAAAATTTGCAGCCATTTAGAATGAATCTGTTTTTACTCGGATTGGCCGCTGTAACCGTGGATAAAAAGAAGCATATCTGGAATAATCGAAAACAGATGGGAAGAGTTAATAAATAGTCGCTCGTATCCACATGGAAATAAATTCATATCAAGGATTTATTTTGAAGTCGAGCGGTGGGAGAACACATTTGTTGTTACCTTTGCTATGTACCGGATGATAAATGCGCTATCTGAAAAAAAAAAAAACTCAATTTATTTTCAAAGCGGTGGCGTTATAACTCTGCTAATCCCTATTGTCTTCTGGATTGCAATTAAGTTGTTATAGCGTGACACATGGCCCAATTTCGTAGAGTTTTTTGTAGCATATATATTTCTTTTTTATTGTGAATGTAGAAAGGTCTATGAAGCTGGTCCAGACTGGTCAACCCATGTCTTTATAGAGCTGGTCCAGTCTGGTCAACCCATGTCTTTATAGAGCTTGTCCAAACTGGTCAACCCGTGTCTTTATGGAGCTGGTCCACACTGGTCAACCCATGTTTCATGGAGCTGATCCACACTGGCCAAACCATGTCTTTATGGAGCTGATCCACACTGGTCAACCCATGACTTTATGGAGATGGTCCAGACTGGTCAACCCATGTCTTTATGGAGCTGGTCCAGACTGGTCAACCCATGACTTAATGCTCTGGTCCACACTGGTCAACCCATGTCTCTGTGGAGCCGGTCCACACTGGTCAAACCATGTCTTTATGAAGCTGGTCCAAACTGGTCAACCCGTGTCTTTATGGAGCTGGTCCACACTGGTCAACCCATGTCTTTATGGAGCTGATCCACACTGGTCAACCCATGTCTTTATGGAGCTGATCCACATTGGCCAAACCATGTCTTTATGGAGCTGATCCACACTGGTCAACCCATGACTTTATGGAGATGGTCCAGACTGGTCAACCCATGTCTTTATGGAGCTGGTCCAGACTGGTCAACCCATGACTTAATGCTCTGGTCCACACTGGTCAACCCATGTCTCTGTGGAGCCGGTCCACACTGGTCAAACCATGTCTTTATGAAGCTGGTCCAAACTGGTCAACCCGTGTCTTTATGGAGCTGGTCCACACTGGTCAACCCATGTCTTTATGGAGCTGATCCACACTGGTCAACCCATGTCTTTATGGAGCTGATCCACATTGGCCAAACCATGTCTTTATGGAGCTGATCCACACTGGTCAACCCATGACTTTATGGAGATGGTCCAGACTGGTCAACCCATGTCTTTATGGAGCTGGTCCAGACTGGTCAACCCATGACTTAATGCTCTGGTCCACACTGGTCAACCCATGTCTCTGTGGAGCTGGTCCACACTGGTCAACCCATGTCTTTATAGAGCTGGTCCAGACTGGTTAACCCATGTCTTTATGGAGCTGGTCCAAACTGGTCAACCCATGTCTTTATGGAGCTGGTCCAAACTGGTCCAAACCATGTCCTTATAGAGCTGGTCCAGACTGGTTAACCCATGTCTTTATGGAGCGGGTCCACACTGGTCAACCTATGTCTTTATGGATCTGATCCACAGTCATGCTGGAACAGAAAATGTTTTTTGTAGCATAAATATATTTTTTTTATTGTGAATGTAGAAAGGTCTACTTTTTTTGGTACACCCAGAATCACTTAGTGGCCTACTAAAGACCTGGCCATGATAGTGAGCTAAAAACTGATATAGTAGAAACAAATAAAGCAGGGATAAGCCATTAGGGTAACACCGTGCTCCCTCCACCCCTCCCCCCTGGTCCTTGTAAGTCTATCCAGGGCAGCCAATAGAAATTTTGGGGCTCCTTACACAGCTTTAGACCTGGGCCCCCCCCCGCCTGACCACCAACATTCCCCAGGGCCTACCCACTGGCCATCCCGCCACATCCACCCACTGGCCAGGGGTGCACACATGTTGCATCCCCAGTAGGAATTATAACCCCTGTCACACTTATCAAGTGTAGCCTGCCAAGCATGAGCCATTCAAGAGAAGTGTGCAATGCATGCTAGTGGGTTAAAAAAAAAAACAGTGCACAGGCAGCACAGCCTCACCCAATGTTTGCAAGAAGACCTCGCACCGAACCATAGGTGCTGGAGGTCCCAAACTTGGGCCAGTTGAAATTCCCCCGACAATTGCCAGTCAGTTTGGGGACCCGGTACGGGCAGACTATAAGTGCTGGCAGTCCCAAACTTGGACCAGTTGTTGCCCAGGAGGCCCTCTCCATGTGACCCAAGTATGGTATTTTTATCGCCTATGGTTCGGGAGAACGGTGTCCCCAAAAAAAGCGGTAGTAAACCCATCCATTTAACAGTTTAAAGACCAGTTTCATTTCCGGCACGTGCCGTTGGTTGTGCTCTAAACCAACCCGTCAAACCATCCAATGAGTGGTGTCATAGCTGATCACATGTGCAGCATCATGGCAGTTGTAGATTAAACAGAGGCCAAGATGGCAGCTTCCTTGGCTGAAAATGATAGGAGGGTTTACTACCACTTTAAGTCCGAAATTCCCCCGACATTTGCCAGTCAGTTTGGGGACCCGGTATGGCCAGACTATAAGTGCTTGGACCAGTTGTTGCCCAGGAGGCCCTCTCCATGTGACCCAAGTTTGGTATTTTTATCACCTATGGTTTGGGAGAACGGTGTCTCCAAATCGGGCGACCCCCTCCCATAGACTCCAATGTTAAGTACGAAATTCCCCCGACAATTGTCAGTCAGTTTGGGGGCCCGGTACGGCCGGACCATAAGTGCTGGAGGTCCGAAACGTGGACCAGTTGTTTCCCAGGAGGCCCTCTCTATGTAACCCAAGTTTGGTATTTCCATTGGCTATGTTTCGGGAGAACGGTGTCCCCAAACCGGGTGTCCCCCTCCCATAGACTCCAATGTTAAGTCCGAAATTCACCCGACAATTGCTGGTCAGTTTGGGGACCTGGTATGGCTGAACCATAGGTGCTGGAGATCCCAAACTTAGACCAGTTATGGTCCAGGGGGCCCTCTCTAGGTGACCCACGTTTGGTATTTTTATCACTTATGGTTCAGGAGAACGGTATCCCCCAAACCGGGTGCCCCCTCCCATAGACTCCAATGTTAAGTCCGAAATTCACCCAACAATTGCTGGTCAGTTTGGGGACCTGGTATGGCTGAACCATAGGTGCTGGAGATCCCAAACTTAGACCAGTTATGGTCCAGGGGGCCCTCTCTAGGTGACTCACGTTTGGTATTTTTATCACTTATGGTTCAGGAGAACCGGGTGCCCCCTCCCATAGATTCCAACGTAAAAGACTGCTAAAGTCTTTGTTGTAAGGGCCCCTTGAGACACTGGGGCCCCTTACAACAGTACTGCCTGTACCCCCCTGATGGTGGCCCTGAGTCTATCCCCTAGGGCAATGATGGTGAACCTTGGCACCCCCGATGTTTTGGAACTACATTTCCCATGAATCTCATTGCTCAACTACACTGCAGAGTGTATGGACATCATGGGAAATGTAGTTCCAAAACATTTGGGGTGCCAAGGTTCCCCATCACAGCCCTAGGGTATCCTGAGCATACCATGTTGTGCCTCTTTTCTCCTCAGTACTTATGATTCCCGACCTGGGAGATCTCATTACATCTTAATGCCCACCCTCTTCATCACCACCTTGTATCGATTGCTTCTTTTTTTATATTCTTTAGAAATATCATCACAAGAAACACTGACATAAGACCAACAGGGTCTATGAAAAACTAGGACCTTTGAAGTGTACTACCATGACCTATTGAAAACCCGTGTCCCCCCTGGTCTTGTTCCTTGTTAGCTGTGTCCTGTTGACAAGCATTACCTCTTCCCCCCGGTCCTTGTAAGCCTATCCCCTAGGGCAGTGGTCGCCAGCCTTTAGGACCTTGTGGACTACTAAACTAACAATTATGAATCCCTTGGACCACGAACATGAATTGCACATGCCTCATACCTTATACACTCAATGCCCCGGCTCTCTGTCCCCCTTCCCCGCACTCTGCATCATACTGCTGCCTTACACAGTCTCATAAATGGATCTCACCTTCTTATCCAGTCTTGGTCTGGTCTTGGTCTTGATTTGGTTTGATTTGGACCAGACCTGGACTGGGCTCACAGAACATCAATCAATCTGAAAGTACCGGCGGTGATGAGTGATAGACAAAAAAAGAACATATAAATAATTGTATTATTAACCGAGGGAGTGAAGGGAAAATTATTCTAAAGACTACAATGTCTCAATAATTTAGGTGGAACTATCCACTGGTGGTGGGTGGGTCCTGAATACTACAGAAAGCAGCCATGTGAATCCAGGGTAACATGTCTGCTCTTTGTTTGATTTGGCCTTGGTCTGGTATGGTGTGGTCTTAGTCTTGATCTGGTCTTGGTTTGTTCTGGTTTTAATATGGACCAGACCTGGATTGGACCCACAGAAAATAAATCAATCTGGACATGTTGGGGGTGATGGGTGACAGACACAAGAGAACATCCAAATAATTTCAATATTAAGCCAGGGAGTGAGGGAGAATAGTTCTAATGTCTTAATAATTTAGGTAGAACTATCCACTTGATGTTGGTGGGTGCAAATGCTACAGGGTAATCCAGGGTAACATTGGTTTTGGTCTGGTCTTGTTCTGGTCATGGTCTAGTCTGGTCTTGTCTTGGTCTCGTATAGTGTGTTCTTGGTCTGGTCTGATCTGGTCTTGGTCTGGTATGGTTTATATCTGGTCCTGTCTTGATCTGATATGGTGTGGTCTTGCTTTGGACTTGGTCTTGGTCTAGTCTTGGTCTTGTCTGGTCTGATCTCGTTGTGGTCTGGTCCGGGTCTGACCTTGATCTAGTATTGGTTTGCTCTGGTTTTGATTTGGACCAGACCTGGCCTGGACCCACAGAAAGTCAATGAAGATGGAAGTGCTGGTGGTGATGGGTGACAATCACAAGAGAACATCTAAATAATTGTAATATTAAGCCAAGGAGTGAAGGGAGAATAGTTCTAATGTCTCAATAATTTAGGTAGAGCTATCCACTTGTATTTGGTGGGTTCAAATGCTACAGGGTAATCCAGGGTAACATTGGTCTTGGTCTGGTTTTGTTCTGGTCTGGTTTTGTCTTGGTCTTATATAGTGTGTTCTTGGTCTGGTCTGATCTGGTTTTGGTCTGGTCTGGTCTGGTCTTGGTCTGATACGGTGTGGTCTTGGTTTGGACTTGGTCTTGGTCTAGTCTTGGTCTGGTCTGGTTTTGGTTTGGTCTGGTCATGGTCTGATATGGTGTGGTCTTGGTTTGGACTTTGTCTTGGTCTAGTCTTGGTCTGGTCTGATCTTGTTTTGATCTGGTCTGGTCTTGGTCTGATATGGTGTGGTCTTGGTTTGGACTTGGTCTTGGTCTAGTCTTGGTCTGGTCTGATCTAGTTTTGGTCTGGTCTGGCCTTGGTCTGGTATGGTGTGGTCATGGTGTGCTCTAGTTTTGATTTGGACCAGACCTGGACTGGATCCACATAAAGCCTGATCTGGTCTTGTTCTGGTCATGGTCTGGTCTTGTCTTGGTCTCGTATAGTGTGTTCTTGGTCTGATCTGGTCTTGGTCTGGTATGGGTGTATGTGGCCTTGTCTTGATCTGATATGGTGTGGTCTTGGTTTGGACTTGGTCTTTGTCTACTCTTGGTCTTGTCTTGGTCTTGTATAGTGTGTTCTTGGTCTGGTCTGATCTGGACTTGATCTGGTTTTGGTCTGGTCTGGTTTGGGTCTGGTCTGGTTTGGGTCTGGTCTGGGTCAGATCTTGATCTAGTCTTGGTTTCCTCTGGTTTTGATTTGGACCAGACCTGACCTGGATCCACAGACAGTCAATCAATCTGGAAGCGCTGGTGGTGATGGGCGACAAACACAAGAGAACATCTAAATAATTTAAATATTAAGCCAGGGAGTAAAGGGAGAATAGTTCTAAAGTCTAAAATGTCTCAATAGTTTAAGTGGAATTATGGGCAAAAGCAAAAAGGACATATAAAGTATTATGTCTCAGTCTGTCTATAACATTAACGTTTTTTTTCTTCTTAGCCAACATTGGATGTAGATCCATTGATTTCCCACTTCCTGTGACAGGAATGGGGGACTAAAGAAGGTTTAACATGCGGGGAAAAAAATGTCCGGCTCCACTAAAGCAAAAGAAGGAATCTTTGTCACGACTGTGAACTCCGTGTTGGAGGTGATTTGGTGGAGTTACAAATTTTAGGGGGAATGGATCCAAAAGTTTAGAGGACTAATGAATACCGAGATACTCCGCGGAGATGGGGGGTGTTATCGAAAAAAAGGAAAGGAGTCTTACAGTTCTCTAATGTAAGCAATGGGATTTAAGGAGTAAGAGCCATGGATTTTGGTGTAATTTATTTTCCGGCTGGAAGGCTTACCGAATACGTTAAAAGCATGTTGGAGATTTGGAACTGAAATGATAGGCTGGGGAAAAAAAAAACAATTTGTCTGAGAAGCTTCTACTTTTTTTTTATTCTATTTGTTATTCTAATTCTATTTATTAGGAATTCCCACAGCCATTCACATATCATGGCTTTGGATGATAGTCAAGGAACCACCCCAGGGGATCTCCACGTAGGGAGAGTCAAGGGGTGGATGAACAGATAGAAACTATTTATTAATTTGTTTTTGACCGCTTCCATACCGCGCCAATTCTGGCATTCCTCTCCTCTTTTTTTTGCTAGAAAATTACTCAGAACCCCCAAACACGATATATATTTTTCATTAGCCTGGACCCTAGGGAATAAAATGGCGGCCGTCGCAATTTTTTAAGTCACGCGGTATTTGCGCAGCAATTTTTCAAACGCAATTTTTTTTTTAAATTCATGAATTATAAAAAAAACCCAAGGTTGGAGGGTATGTTCCCCAATGCGGACCCTCAATGTTTTAGAGGTTGTCATCTGAACCAGTGGTTCTCAACCCTGTCCTCAAGTACCCCCAACAGGCCATGTTTTGGGAATTTCTAGCTGCCCAACTCTGATTTAAAGCACCTGTGCAAGATAAAGGAAAAACCTGACCTGTTGGGGGTACTTGAGGACTGAAGTTGAGGACCACTGGTGTAGATCAGTGGCTCTCAACCATGGTACTCATGTACCCCCAACAGGCCATGTTTTGGGAATTTCTCTTAGATAAACTAGCTGCCCAAAATACCAAGTCCTTGACTCTGATTTAAAGCACCAGTGCAAGATAAAGGAAGAACCTGACCTGTTGGGGGTACTTGAGGACTGAGGTTGAGGACCACTGGTGTAGCTCAGTGGCTCTCAACCATGGTACTCATGTACCTCCAACAGGCCACGTTCTGGGAATTTCTCTTAGATAAACTAGCTGCCCAAAATACCAAGCCCTTGACTCTGATTTAAAGCACCAGTGCAAGATAAAGGAAAACCTGCAAACATGGCCTGTTGGGGGTACTTGAAGACAGGGTTGAGAACCACTGGTCTAAATGGTACAATGATCCACATCTGGTGGGAATGTCCCAGAATTAGATCTTCAACCTTATTTATAAGGTTACTAAATATCCCCAGTATATCCCCAGTCGCCCCTCTCAATTTCCACACTCCTAAGTCAACTCAAAGGCTGATCCACTTCATCCTCCTGGGTGCCAAACTCTCTATAGCCAAGGCATGGAAGAAGCCACACACCTACTTAAAGGCAGTTATTAGGAGAGTCTCGTGGATCAAGTAACAGGGAAAATTGGCCAGCATGCTTTCAGACTCATCCAAACAGTTCGAGGCAGTATGGGAACCATGGGCCCGCCACATTGGCATCCCCATGTTTCCATATACGGTTCACTTAGGGCCTACCCAACCAAACATGTGACTAGCTATGGATTGGGTAGGGCCTACCCAACCAAACATGTGATAAGCTATGGATTAGGTAGGGCCTACCGAACCAAACATGTGACTAGCTATGGATTAGGTAGAGGCCTACCCAACCAAACATGTGACTAGCTATGGATTAGGTAGGGCCTACCGAACCAAACATGTGACTAGCTATGGATTAGGTAGAGGCCTACCCAACCAAACATGTGACTAGCTATGGATTAGGTAGGGCCTACCCAACCAAACACGTGACTAGCTATGGATTAGGTAGGGCCTACCCGACCAAACATGTGACTAGCTTAGGATTAGGCAGGGCCTACCCAACCAAACATGTGACTAGCTATGGATTAGGTAGGGCCTACCCAACCAAACATGTGACTAGCTATGGATTAGGTAGGGCCTACCCAACCAAACATCTGACTAGCTATGGATTAGGTAGGGCCTACCCAACCAAACATGTGACTAGCTATGGATTAGGTAGGGCCTACCCAACCAAACATCTGACTAGCTATGGATTAGGTAGGACCTACCCAACCAAACATCTGACTAGCTATGGATAAGGTAGGGTCTACCCTACCAAACATCTCACCAGCTATGGATTAGGTAGGGCCTACCCAACCAAACATCTGACTCGCTATGGATTAGGTAGGGCCTACCCAACCAAACATCTGACTAGCTATGGATTAGGTACACCTTATTAGTCTCCCTTCTGCTCTTTCTCCTAAATCCCTTCCTTTTTCTATCCTTCCGGCTTGTCTATCTATCTCTCTCTCTGAGTCTTAAAACAGAAGATGGCAGGATATTCTTAGTCGCCCTATTGCTGGAGAGCAGTGGATACAGCTTCGCCTTTATGACAACTGAACAAGGCTGTACCCTCGTCAGGTCAGGTAGAGGAGTTCTGGGCCTGTTAAGATCTCGGGGCTAGGGGTGGTGGGACTCTCTAGCTATGGATTGGGTAGGGCCTACCCAACCAAACACGTGACTAGCTATGGATTAGGTAGGGCCTACCCAACCAAACACGTGACTAGCTATGGATTAGGTAGGGCCTACCAAACCAAACATGTGACTAGCTATGGATTAGGTAGGGCCTACCCAACCAAACATGTGACTAGCTATGGATTAGGTAGGGCCTACCCAACCAAACACGTGACTAGCTATGGCTTAGGTAGGGCCTACCCAACCAAACACGTGACTAGCTAAGGATTAGGTAGGGCCTACTCAACCAAACACGTGACTAGCTATGGATTAGGTAGGGCCTACCCAACTAAACATGTGACTAGCTATGGATTAGGTAGGGCCTACCCAACCAAACATGTGACATGCTATGGATTAGGTAGGGCCTACCCAACCAAACATGTGACTAGCTATGGATTAGGTAGGGCCTACCCAACCAAACATGTGATTAGCTATGGATTAGGTAGTGCCTACCCAACCAAACATGTGACTAGCTATGGATTAGGTAGTGCCTACCCAACCAAACATGTGACTAGCTATGGATTAGGTAGGGCCTACCCAACCAAACAAGTGACTAGCTATGGATTAGGTAGGGCCTACCCAACCAAACATCTGACTAGCTATGGATTAGGTAGGGCCTACCCAACCAAACATTTGACTAGCTATGGATTAGGTAGGGCCTACCCAACCAAACATCTGACTAGCTATGGATTAGGTAGGGCCTACCCAACCAAACATCTGACTAGCTATGGATTAGGTAGGGCCTACCCAACCAAACATCTGACTAGCTATGGATTAGGTACACCTTATTAGTCTCCCTTCTGCTCTTTCTCCTAAATCCCTTCCTTTTTCTATCCTTCCGGCTTGTCTATCTATCTCTCTCTCTGAGTCTTAAAACAGAAGATGGCAGGATATTCTTAGTCGCCCTATTGCTGGAGAGCAGTGGATAGAGCTTCGCCTTTATGACAACTGAACAAGGCTGTACCCTCGTCAGGTCAGGTAGAGGAGTTCTGGGCCTGTTAAGATCTCGGGGCTAGGGGTGGTGGGACTCTCTAGCTATGGATTGGGTAGGGCCTACCCAACCAAACACGTGACTAGCTATGGATTAGGTAGGGCCTACCCAACCAAACACGTGACTAGCTATGGATTAGGTAGGGCCTACCAAACCAAACATGTGACTAGCTATGGATTAGGTAGGGCCTACCCAACCAAACATGTGACTATCTATGGATTAGGTAGGGCCTACCCAACCAAACACGTGACTAGCTATGGCTTAGGTAGGGCCTACCCAACCAAACACGTGACTAGCTAAGGATTAGGTAGGGCCTATTCAACCAAACACGTGACTAGCTATGGATTAGGTAGGGCCTACCCAACTAAACATGTGACTAGCTATGGATTAGGTAGGGCCTACCCAACCAAACATGTGACATGCAATGGATTAGGTAGGGCCTACCCAACCAAACATGTGACTAGCTATGGATTAGGTAGGGCCTACCCAACCAAACATGTGATTAGCTATGGATTAGGTAGTGCCTACCCAACCAAACATGTGACTAGCTATGGATTAGGTAGTGCCTACCCAACCAAACATGTGACTAGCTATGGATTAGGTAGGGCCTACCCAACCAAACATGTGACTAGCTATGGATTAGGTAGGGCCTACCCAACCAAACATCTGACTAGCTATGGATTAGGTAGGGCCTACCCAACCAAACATCTGACTAGCTATGGATTAGGTAGGGCCTACCCAACCAAACATCTCACTAGCTATGGATAAGGTAGGGTCTACCCTACCAAACATCTCACCAGCTATGGATTAGGTAGGGCCTACCCAACCAAACATCTGACTAGCTATGGATTAGGTAGGGACTACCCAACCAAACATCTGACTAGCTATGGATTAGGTAGGGCCTACCCAACCAAACATCTGACTAGCTATGGATTAGGTAGGGCCTACCCAACCAAACATCTCACTAGCTATGGATAAGGTAGGGTCTACCCTACCAAACATCTCACCAGCTATGGATTAGGTAGGGCCTACCCAACCAAACATCTGACTAGCTATGGATTAGGTACACCTTATTAGTCTCCCTTCTGCTCTTTCTCCTAAATCCCTTCCTTTTTTTATCCTTCCGGCTTGTCTATCTATCTCTCACTCTGAGTCTTAAAACAGAAGATGGCAGGATATTCTTAGTCACCCTATTGCTGGAGAGCAGTGGATACAGCTTCGCCTTTATGACAACTGAACGAGGCTGTACCCTCGTCAGGTCAGGTAGAGGAGTTCTGGGCCTGTTAAGATCTCGGGGCTAGGGGCGGTGGGACTCTCTAGCTATGGATTAGGTAGGGCCTACCCAACCAAACACGTGACTAGCTATGGATTAGGTAGGGCCTACCCGACCAAACAGGTGACTAGCTATGGATTAGGTAGGGCCTACCCAACCAAACATGTGACTAGCTATGGATTAGGTAGGGCCTACCCAACCAAACATGTGACTAGCTATGGATTAGGTAGGGCCTACCCAACCAAACATGTGACTAGCTATAGATTAGGTAGGGCCTACCCAACCAAACATGTGACTAGCTATGGATTAGGTAGGGCCTACCCAACCAAACATGTGACTAGCTATGGATTAGGTAGGGCCTACCCAACCAAACATCTGACTAGCTATGGATTAGGTAGGACCTACCCAACCAAACATGTGACTAGCTATGGATTAGGTAGGGCCTACCCAACCAAACATGTGACTAGCTATGGATTAGGTAGGGCCTACCCAACCAAACATGTGACTAGCTATGGATTAGGTAGGGCCTACCCAACCAAACATCTGACTAGCTATGGATTAGGTAGGACCTACCCAACCAAACATGTGGCTAGCTATGGATTAGGTAGGGCCTACCCGACCAAACAGGTGACTAGCTATGGATTAGGTAGGGCCTACCCAACCATATATAATATTATATGATTGTATTATATAGGTAATTATTTAATAGTATGAATTACATTATGCGCAATTTGCTCATGATGTGAATCCTCTGTGCCCTTAGAGCGACATCGTCCTCCTTTCCTCATTTTTTATTATTTTTTTCTTGAATTTTTATTCTCTTTGGACGATAAGCGCGGCGTAGTAACGCGTCTGCTCTACATTTCAGAAGAGACATAAATGCTGCGACTCCAATTAACGTCCGATGCTGCAGCCGAGCCATTAAACACACCTCAGCGACTTTAAATTACGATCGGCACGTCGGGTTTTGTAATGTGGCATTGTTAAATTTAACAGCTTCACATGACAAATTTAATGTTAACAGCATTCTTTTTTTTTTTTTTCTACAGCCCGTAGAACGTCTGCCATCCCCCCATTGTTCAGGTAAAAAATTGGCACCAGAAAAATGTAAAAAAAAAATAAAAAAAAAAGTTTAATGAAGAAATACTTTGTTACATCGTTTCTATGAGTTCTGATTGCACATCTAGACTAAAACTTGACCAAAGGACAATGATTGCTGCCAGTGCTGGGGGGGGGCTGTAATACATCTTCTGTTATTAGATGCTCCAAACTTGGGGCCCATCACCGAGAAAATTCTCTTTGGGGGCTTTTTTCGGGAGAGAAGATCCATCGCTTCAGTCTGGACCCAACACCAATCCTCATAGTTGAACCCCTCATATGGATGTCATAACGTTAACTCTGGAGTCTTCTGGACCCTGAGAGGTGACCACTGATGGTTTTCACAGGGTCCCAGGTCCACTTCCAGGTAGGGGAAGTCCACCTTCCCCCCTCCCTCTCTGCGATCTTCTGGGACATGTCACAGGTCCCAGAAGATATGCTGGCCAGTCACAAGGCGCAGCGCGACTCGCGCATGCATAGTGCGCGCCCGGCTTTGAAGCCAAAGCTGGAGGCCCACACTTATGATGTCCACACGCATACATAGTGCGCGCCCGGCTTTGAAGCCAAAGCTGGGGGCAACTTCTATTATTAGATGCTCTAAGCTTGGGGTCCATCAAAGAGCAAATTCTCTTTGGGGGTTTTTTCGGGAGAGAAGATCCATTGCTTCAGTCTGAACCCAACACCAATCGTCATGGTTGAACCCCTCATATCGATGTCATAACATTGACTCTGGAGTCTTCTGGACCCTGAGAGGTGGCAACTGATGGTTTTCACAGGGTCCCAGGTCCAGTTCCAGGTAGGGGAAGTCCACCTTCCCCCTTCCCTCTCGGCGATCTTCTGGGACACGTCACAGGTCCCAGAAGATATGCCGGCAATTACAAGGCGCAGTGCGACTCACGCATACATAGTGCGCGCCCGGCTTTGAAGCCAAAGCTGGGGACAACTTCTAATATTAGATGCTCCAAGCTTGGGACCCATCACCGAGCAAATTCTCTTTGGGGGCTTTTTTCGGGAGAGAAGATCCATTGCTTCAGTCTGGATCCAACACCAGTCCTCATGGTTGAACCCCTCATATCGATGTCATAACGTTGACTCTGGAGTCTTCTGGACCCTGAGAGGTGGCCACTGATGGTTTTCACAGGGTCCCAGGTAGGGGAAGTCCACCTTCCCCCCTCCCTCTCTGCGATCTTCTGGGACATGTCACAGGTCCCAGAAGATACGCTGGCCAGTCACAAGGCGCAGCGCAACTCACGCATACATAGTGCGCGCCCGGCTTTGAAGCCAAAGCCGTGGGCCCACACTTGTGATGCCGGCGCTGCCGAGGGGAGGGACGGGTGAGTGTCCGATTATTAAAAAAAAATGTGTAGCTGCTGACTTTTACATGGGTGGAACTCTTTAACTCTACTGAACACCGTTGGGATGAATTGGAAAGCCGATTGTGAATCGGGTCTTCTCATCCAACATCGGTCCCTGACAAATGGGCACAAATTTCCACAACATCTTATGGTAAGCCTTCCCAGAAGGCTGGAGGCTGGTATAGCCAAAAAGGGGGACAACTCCATAATGAAGGTCGTGGTCCTGGAATGGGACGCCCAACAAAGTCATATGGTGCGATGATCAGTTGTCCACAAACCTTCTGGTACAGCTTACGTCTAGTGGTTAGACAATCAGTGAAGGCCTACTCTTTGCCGATTAGTGGTCCACGCTGAATCAGTACAGCCAAGCTGGATACTCCTGCAGCCGATGTCTACATTTCCCTACCATTACATTTCATTTTCGTCTTAAGTGTAATCTGTGGGGATCATCCTGAGACAGAGAGCCGGTCTCTCTCTTTTTTTTTTCCCTCGGTTGTGTGGTCTCCTCTGGTCATAGGACATGCTGCCTAATGATGTCATCACCTCGGGTTTCTGTAAACATGTCAAAACCTATCTGCCGAAGAACAAGCAGAGCGAATTCTGGAGGATTTAGGTTAGAAATAGACCGCGAGGCTTAACGCAGCTCACAGTAGAGGGAAAAAATGCCAAGTCTGGATTGGAACAGTGGCTCACTTTTCGAGGAGTCATAAGTTAAGTTCGTCTTTTATTTCAGAATAGAAGGGTCGGTAGGCTCTTGACTTTCTTTTTTAGTAACCTCTTCAATACCAGAAGTTTTCCCCTTCTTCCTGCCCGGGCCAGTTTTCAGTTTTCAGCGATGTCACGATTTGAATGACAATTGCGCGGCCACGCAACATCGTACCCAAGGCCGTTTTTAAAGGAGCAGTGATTTTAATGATGCTTAAAGTCAAATAAAAATTTCCTTTAAATATAGTGCCTAGGGGGGTCCCCTTAGTCTGCCTGTAAAGTGGCGAATCTGTACCATATATAGAACATGCTGCAGAAAAAATGAACCTTATCTGAGCAAGTCTCCATTGCACCATGGTGTGTATGGGGATTAAGCCTGATCCTTATCAGAGCAAGTCTCCATTGCACCATGGTGTGTATGGGGATTAAGCCTGACCCTTATCCGAGCAAGCCGCCATTGCACCATGGTGTGTATGGGGATTAAGCCTGTGTATGGGGATTAAGCCTGGCCCCTATCCGAGCAAGTCGCCATTGCACCATGGTGTGTATGGGGATTAAGCCTGTGTGTGGGGATTAAGCCTGACGCTTATCTGAGCAAGTCGCCATTGCACCATGGTGTGTATGGGGATTAAGCCTGACCCTTATCTGAGCAATATTGCTTATTCGAGCAAGTCGCCATTGCACCATGGTGTGTATGTGGATTAAGCCTGCGTATGGGGATTAAGCCTGCCCCTTATCTGAGCAAGTTGCCATTGCACCATAGTGTGTATGGGGATTAAGCCTGCCCCTTATCTGAGCAAGTTGCCATTGCACCATAGTGTGTATGGGGATTAAGCCTGACCCTTATCTGAGCAAGTCGCCATTGCACCATGTTTTGTATGGGGATTAAGCCTGACCCTTATCTGAGCAAGTCGTCATTGCACCATGGTGTGTATGGGGATTAAGCCTGAACCTTATCCGAGCAAGTCGCCATTGCACCATGGTGTGTATGGGGATTAAGCCTGACTCTTATCTGAGCAAGTCGCCATTGCACCATGGTGTGTATGGGGATTAAGCCTGTGTATGGGGATTAAGCCTGACCCTTATCCGAGCAAGTCGCCATTGCACCATGTTTTGTATGGGGATAATTAGGGGTATGTTTTGTACCACGTTACCGCTGAACGAGCCTATTCCAAGTCCGAATTAGGGGTATGTGTGGTACCACGTTACCGCTGAACGAGTCTATTCTCAGTCCGAATTAGGGGTATGTGTGGTACCACGTTACCGCTGAACGAGCCTATTCCAAGTCCGAATTAGGGGTATGTGTGGTACCACGTTACTGCTGAACGAGTCTATTCCCAGTCCGAATTAGGGGTATGTTTTGTACCACGTTACCGCTGAACGAGTCTATTCCCAGTCCG
>BLSH010088981.1:55657-71077 GCA_018402905.1 Glandirana rugosa | reverse complement strand
AGCAAGTCGCCATTGCACCATGGTGTGTATGGGGATTAAGCCTGACTCCTATCCGAGCAAGTCGCCATTGCACCATGGTGTGTATGGGGATTAAGCCTGTGTATGGGGATTAAGCCTGACCCTTATCTGAGCAATCCGCCATTGCACCATGGTGTGTATGGGGATTATGCCTGACTCCTATCCGAGCAAGTCGCCATTGCACCATGGTGTGTATGGAGATTAAGCCTGTGTATGGGGATTAAGCCTCACCCTTACCTGAGCAAGTCGCCATTGCTCCATGGTGTGTATGGGGATTAAGCCTGACCCTTATCTGAGCAAGCCGTCACTGCACCATGGTGGGTATGGGGATTAAGCCTGACCCTTATCCGAGCAAGTCGCCATTGCACCATGGTGTGTATGGAGATTAAGCCTGACCCTTATCCGAGCAAGTCGCCATTGCACCATGGTCTGTATGGGGATTAAGCCTGACCACTGCCTCGCAGGGGATGATACCGAGTCCAACTCAGATGCTTACACTGCTTGCCTTAAAAAATAAATAATGTAATAAAACCTTTCCACCAACCCCCCCGGTGTGCATTTAAACAGTTCTGACTGCCTCGGGGGGTGGGAAGGGTCAGTGATCATCTGACCACTGCCACTGTAGTCCCGGTCCCTTCAAGAGATCTTTAGTCTGCACTGAGAGTTGTCTTTGACAGCATATAAATGTCCCCCCCCCCCCTGGGGTTCCATATGTGAGACATGTGGACGTTAAAGTCCACCCTCTTGCTGCTGCACCAACATTATATTACCAAAAGTATTGTGACGCCTGCCTTTACACTCACATGAGCTTTAATGGCACCCCAGTCTTAGTCCGTAGGGTTCAATATTGGGTTGACCCACCCTTTGCAGCTATAACACCTTCATCTCTTCTGGGAAGGCCGTCCACAAGGTTTAGGAGTGTCTATGGGAATGTTGGACCATTCTTAAAGAAGCGCATTTGTGAGGTCAGGCACTGAGGTTGGACGAGAAGGCCTGGTTTGCAGTCTCCGCTCTAATTCATCCCAAAGGTGTTCTATGGAGTTGAGGTCATGACTAAGGAGCAGGCCAGTCAAGTTCCTCCACCCCAAACTTGCTCATCCGTGTCTTTATGGACCTTGCTTTGTGCTCTGGTCCAAACCATCTGGTGGAGGGGGGATTATGGTGTGGGGGTTGTTTTTCAGGGGCTGGGCTTGGCCCCTTACTTCCAGTGAAGGGAACTCTTAAGGTGTCAGCACACCAAGACATTTTGGACAATTTCATGCTCCCAACTTTGTGGGAAGAGTTTGGGGATGGCCCCTTCCTGTTCCAACATGACTGCCCACCACTGCACAAAGCAAGGTCCATAAAGACATGGATGAGCGAGTTTGGGGTGGAGGAAATTTTAAAGGGGGCCTTGACTGAATAAAGGTTGAGAAGCACTGGGCTAGAAGACCACAAGGCTTCACTTCAACCTGCAGATCTCCTCTCAACAGGAAAACTATTAGTTTGGTTTTCTTTATTTTAAAATGGGGTGCCTCGAGATTGTGTGGAATTTTAGAGGGTGCCTTGAGTGATTGAAGGTTGAGGAACACTGGTATAGACCTCTGTCAGGAGTCTTGCAGCCCAGGGGGTTCCAGGTTGGAGGACCTTTCTCTTTGGAGGACTGGCCATACTGTAACCTCTATGGGTTTCGACAAAGCACTGCACCAAGGAGCTTAGATCTAACGTGTAGAATATTTGTTGACCACTCGTAAACAAGTTAAATAATACAGAGAAGATTTTTTTTCCCCCATATTTTATATGTGCCCGGAGTTCAGCCTTACGCCTCAAATAATGGATTTGGATCCGCGTGCCTCAATTTTACGAAGCCAACCCCAGCTAGAGGTTAACAATCCAACGATGTAATAACAGAACACAATGCCTGCTATTCGAAGACGTAGGTTGCAACCTTTACCAATAGGTAAACAAATGGATATAATTCGGAAAGGCTCGGAACAATGCCGGCTTGGGAAGAAGACTCTACCGAGACCTTGTGAATTGCGCAAATGGCTTCTCGCTATTATTATTCCAGTCGCACCTCACAGAGGCTCCATTTCACTTCATCGCCTGGAAACTAAGTGTGACAATGCCGAATGGCTTGTTGTTGATGCTTTTATTTATTGGGTTGAATTGAAGAATTCATTTCTGAGGTTCTTTCTTGCCGGTACCCATTCCAAAAATTAATACAAATTCTTGTAATGATAATGGCTCTGAAGGCCTCATCTAGGTGGACCTAAGGAGTACTTAAAATATCGAACACACAAAGGCTCTGAAGGTCTTTCCATTGTTCGTTTTGGTTAAATCCAACCTAGAGAGGTGCGAGAATAAAAGAGGAAACGAAAACACTCAATGCCGTAAACCGTCCATTGTCACTGCCGTGGAGGGGACTTTTGCCGGTATTTGTGAAAGTTTTGATGGAAAGCAACTCTACGATAACGGAAGACAGAGACAACATTATTGAAGGAGCTGTATGGACTCGACCCAAATTTGCCCCCAAATTCAACCCCCCACTAGATCATGTGAGTTGGTCGATGCTTTGGGGTGCCACCAAGGGCAACACAAATTAAAATGCCTACCGCCTCAACGCGCTGTTTTGAAGCTTTAGCTCCTTCCTGCCCAGGTCAATTTGCAGCTTTCAGGGCTCTCACACTTTGAAGGACAATTGCGCGGTCATGTGACTGTACCCATGTGACATTTTTATCATTTTTTTGAAAGACAGATAGAGTTTTCCTTTGGTGATATTTAATCACCGCTGGGGGTTTTATTCTTTGATAAACAAATGAATAAAAAATGTTAAAAAAAAATAATTACAATTTTCTCCTTCACTGATGGGCACTGATGAGGCTGCACTGATGGGCACTGATGAGTAGGTACTAATATGCAGCACTGATAGGGGCACAGATGGCCGCACCAATTGGCACTGATAGGCAGCACCTATGGGCACTGATAGGTGGCACTTATAGGCAATGGTAGGCAGCAATGATAGGCACTGATGGGCACTGATAGGTGGGACTGATGGAAAGCACTGATGGGCACTGATAGACAGCACTGATGGGCACTGATAGGCAGCACTGATGAGCACTAATTGGCACTGATAGGCAACACCTATGGGCACTGATAGGTGGCATTGATAGGCAATGATAGGCAGCAATGATAGGCACTGATGGGCACTGATAGGTGGGACTGATGGGAAGCACTGATGGGCACTGATAGACAACACTGATGAGCACTGATAGGCAGCACCTATGGGCACTGATAGGCAGCAATGATAGGTGGCACTGATAGGCACTGATATGTGGGACTGATGGGAAGCACTGATGGGCACCGATAGACAGCACTGATGGGCACTGAAGGGCGGAACTGAAAGGCAGCACTGATGGGCACTGAAAGACAGGACTGATTGGCACTGAAAGGCATCACTGATGAGCATTGATTGGCAGCAATGATGAGCACTGATAGGCAGCACTTATGGGCACTGATAGGTGGCACTGATAGGCTCTGATAGGCAGCAATGATAGGCACTGATAGGTTGCACTGATGGGAAGCACTGATGGGCACCGATAGACAGCACTGATGGGTGGCACTGAAAGGCAGCACTGATGGGCACTGAAAGGCAGCACTGATGGGCACTGAAAGGCATCACTGATGAGCATTGATTGGCAGCACTGATGGGCACTGCAGGCATCACTGATGGGCACTAATTGGCAGCACTGATGGGCTCTGATAAACAACACTGATGAGCACTGATACACGGCGGTGGGATAGGGGTGGACTGATAATCAGGGCACTAATTATCAGTGCTGAGGAATGCCACTTATTGGCTCTCCCCTCCTCACGTGCTGTCAATGTGAGGAGAGGAATGGTGATAACCGTTATTTCCTATTTTCACCGTGTAGAACCCTCTACATAGGTAGGTGCTAGATTAGGATTTTTGTGAGTGTAGGCAAATTTAGGCAGCCCTGGCTGGAAGTCAGGCCTGTTTGTTTTGTTTGATCTGGGCTGGGAGTGGCTCAGAGTAGCAGCTGGTGACTCACAGGCAGCATCACTAAGACCTCCATCTTCCTTCTGGAAGGTGCTAGAGGGAGAGGAGGAGAGGTGGAGCTGCCTGGGGTATTCTGAGGATCCCTGACCAATCCCCAACTTGGACTGGCAGGGGGCAGGCCTCCTCAAATACCCAGGGTTATCCCTGCATGGTGGGAGGGTGGGGTTGTTCAGAGCTTCAAGATGGATTGGAGGTGTCTGGAAAGTGAATGCTGGGCAGAGAGGCGGGTGGGCCACAACCTTCAGCAGCCCCTACAGGGGTACCACTACAACTGTGATCAGCTGTGATTGGACACAGCTGATCACATGGTAAAGAGCCTATGTCATAGGCTCTTTTCCATGATCGGTGATGCACTGTGTCCGAGGGACACGCCGCACCATCGGTCACCGCGCGGGGCGTCCTCCGGGGCGGGCGTGGGGTCCGTTCTGAAGGGCGTCATATGACGTCCAGCCAGAATGTTAAAGGCACTGATGTCAATCTGCTATAGGACGGGTGAGAAGGTGTTAATGAAGGTTGGCAAATGCCCCATGAGTTTTGATTTTTTATTTGTTTTAAAGGGCCCCACGAGTTCCACTGTTCAGCAGATCCCCAGCTCAGTAGTACCTCCAGCTCTGCTGATGCCCCACTCAGTAGTACCCCCAGAATTTCTGATCCCCTACTCAGTAATAACCCCCAGCTCTGCTGATGCCCCACTCAGAAGTACCCCCAGTTTTTCTGATCTGCCGCTCAGTAGAAACCCCCAGCTCTACTGGTGCCCCACTCAGTAGTACCCCCAGTTTTTCTCATCCCCCGCTCAGTAGTAACCCCCAGCTCTGCTGATCCCCCACTCAGTAGTAACCCACAGCTTTGCTGATGCCCCACTCAGTAGTAACCCCCAGCTCTGCTGATGCCCCACTCTGTAGTACCCCCGTTTTTTCTGATCCCCCACTCAGTAGTAGCCCACAGCTCTACTGGTGCCCCACTCAGTAATAGCCCACAGCTCTGCTGATGCCCCACTCAGTAGTACCCCCAGCTTTTCTCATCCCCCACTCAGTGGTAACCTCCAGCTCTACTGATCCCCCACTCAGTAGTAACCCCCAGCTCTGCTGATGCCCCACTCAGTAGTACCCCCAGTTTTTCTGATGCCTTACTCAGTAGTAACCCCCAGCTCTGCTGATGCCCCACTTAGTAGTAACCCCCAGCTCTGCTGATGCCCCACTTTGTAGTACCCCCGGTTTTTCTGATCCCCCGCTCAGTAGTAACCCCCAGCTCTGCTGATGCCCCACTCTGTGCATTAACAAACTCTTATGATCTAGTGGGGGGGGGGTCATTTGGGGGCAAATTTGGGTCATGTCCATACAACTCCTTCATTAAAATTGTCTCTGTCTTCTGTTATTGTAGAGTTGCTTTCCATCAAAACATTCAAAATTTGCACACAAATACCGGCAAAAGTCCCCTCCACGGCAGTGACAATGGACGGTTTACGGCATTGAGTGTTTTCGTTTCCTCTTTTATTCTCGCACCTCTCTAGGTTTGGATTTAACCAAAACGAACAATGGAAAGACCTTCAGAGCCTTTGTGTGTTCGATATTTTAAGCACGCCTAAGGTCCACCTAGATGAGGCCTTCAGAAGCCATTCATTGTCATTGCAAGAATTTGTATTCATTTTTGGAATGGACACCGGCAGGAAAGAACCTCGGAAATGAATACTTCAATTCAACCCAATGAATAAAAACATCAACAACAAGCCATTCGCCATTGTCACATTAAATTTCCAGGTGATGAAGTGAAATGGAGCCTCTGTGAGGTGCGACTGCAATAATAATAGCGAGAAACCATTTGCGCAATTCACAAGGTCTCGTTAGAGTCTTCTTCCCAAGCCGGCATTCTTACTACTCACACAGTAGTAGCCCCCAGCTCTGCAGATTCCCTGGTTTGCTGATCCTCCTCTCTCTCTGGTCCCTCACCGTCTACTGTATTGCTCCTACACTGGGCACCACGTGTAAACCATCAGGATGAGCGAAATTGAGACTTTTTTCCCCCAAAATGTCTCTAATGAAGGCCAGTTGATGCATCGACTTGGCCTTGCCAAAAGAGAGTACAATTGGCCATTTCAGCACACATTATGCAATAGGCTGCTCACACCTATGCTTAGTCCACTGTTGTCACCATCAGGATAAGCAAGATTGTGAGGTTTATTCCCCCCAAATTTTTGGCAAAAGCATGTCTCTGATGAAGGCCAGGTGACAAAACGCTCCAGTATGGGCTTTCCAATAGAAACTACAATTGGCCATTTCAACACACATTACACAAGCTTGGTCCACTGTTGTCACCATCAGGATAAGCAACATTGAGAGGTTTATTCCCCCCAAAATTTTGGCAAAAGCAAGCCTCTGATGAAGGCCAGGTGATGAAACACCTCAGTATAGCCTTGGCAATAGACACTACAATTGGCCATTTCAACACACATTACACAAGCTTGGTCGACTGTTGTCACCATCAGGATGAGCAAGATTCAGAGTTCTTTTTCCCCAAAAAATTATGGAAAAAGCATTCCTCTGATGAAGGCCAGGTGATGAAACACGTTAGTCTAGCCTTGGCAATAGAGACAATTGGCCATTTCAACACACATTATGCAAGCTTGGTCCACTTTTGTCACCATCAGGATGAGCAAGATTCAGAGGTTTTTTCCTCATAAAATGATGGCAAAAGCATTCATCTGATGAAGGCCAGGTGATGAAACACGTCAGTATAGCCTTGGCAATAGACACTACAATTGGCCATTTCAACACACATTACGCAAGCTTGGTCCACTGTGGTCACTGTGAGCAAGATTTTGAGGTTGTTTTTCCAAAAAATGATGGCAAAAGCAGGATAAGCAAGATTGAGAGGTTTATCCCCCCCATAATTTTGGCAAAAGCGTGCCTCTGATGAAGCCCAGGTGATGAAACATGTCAGTCTAGGCTTGGCAATAGAGATTACAATTGGCTATTTCAACACATATTACACAAGCTTGGTCCACTGTTGTCACCATCAGGATAAGCAAGGCTGAGGCATTTTCACCGTACATTTTGTGAAAAGGATGTCTCTGATGAAGGCCAAGTGATGAAATGTGTCAGTATGGGCTTGCCAATAGAGACTACAATTGGCCATTTCAGCACACATTACACAAGCTTGGTGCACTGTTGTCACATCAGGATAAGCAAGGCTGAGGCATTTTCCCCATACATTTTGTTAAAAGAATGCCTCTGACGAAGGCCAGGTGACGAAATGCGGCAGGGTAGGCTTGCCAATAGAGACTATAATTGGCCATTTAAACATACATTACACAAGCTTGGTGCACTGTTGTCACCATCAGGATAAGCAAGGCTGAGGCATTTTTCCCGCAAATTTTGTGAAAAGCATGCCTCTGATGAAGGCCAGGTGACAAAATGTGTCAGTATGGGCTTTCCAATAGAAATTACAATTGGCCATTTCAACACACATTGCATAAGCTTGGTGCACTGTGGTCACCATCAGGATGAGCAAGATTTTTTTTGCCCAAAAATTATGGCAAAAGCCTACTTCTGATGAAGGCCAGGTGACTAAACCTGAGGCATTTTCCCAGTAAATTTTGTCAAAAGGATGCCTCTGATGAAGGCCAGGTGACGAAACGTGTCAGTATGGGTTTGCCAATAGAGACTACAATTGGCCATTTCAACATACATTACAGAAGCTTGGTCTGCTGATGTCACCATCAGGATGAGCAAGATTTTGAGTTTTTTTTGGCCAAAAATGATGGCAAAAGCCTACTTCTGATGAAGGCCAGGTGACGAAACTTGTCAGTCTAGGCTTGGCAATAGAGACTACAATTGGCTATTTCAACATACATTACACAAGCTTGGTGCACTGTTGTCACCATCAGGATAAGCAAGGCTGAGGAATTTTTCCCGTAAATTCTGTCAAAAGGATGCCTTTGATGGTGACGAAACGCGTCATTATGGGCTTTCCAATAGAAATTACAATTGGCCATTTCAACACACATTGCACAAGCTTGGTGCACTGTGGTCACCATCAGGATGAGCAAGATTTTGAGTTTTTTTTGCCCAAAAATTATGGCAAAAGCCTACTTCTGATGAAGGCCAAACCTGAGGCATTTTCCCAGTAAATTTTGTCAAAAGGATGCCTCTGATGAAGGCCAGGTGATGAAACGTGTCAGTATGGTTTTCCAATAGAAACTAAAATTGGCCATTTCAACACACATTACACAAGCTTGGTCCATTCTTGCCACCATCAGGATAAGCAAGGCTGAGGCATTTTTCCTGTAAATTCTGTCAAAAGGATGCCTCTGATGAAGGCCAGACGACGAAACGCGTCAGTATGGGCTTTCCGATAGAGACTACAATTGGCCATTTCAACACAGATTACAGAAGCTTGGTCCACTGTTGTCACCATCAGGATAAGCAAGGCTGAGGCATTTTTCCGGTAAATTCTGTCAAAAGGATGCCTCTGATGAAGGCCAGGTGAAGAAACGCATCAGTATGGGCTTTCCAATAGAGGCTACAATTGGCCATTTCAACACAGATTACAGAAGCTTGCTCCACTCTTGTCACCATCAGGATAAGCAAGGCTGAGGCTTTTTTCCGGTAAATTCTGTCAAAAGGATGCCTCTGATGAAGGCCAGGTGACGAAACGCGTCAGTATGGGCTTTCCAATAGAGACTACAATTGGCCATTTCAACACAGATTACAGAAGCTTGGTCCACTGTTGTCACCATCAGGATAAGCAAGGCTGAGGCATTTTTCCGGTAAATTCTGTCAAAAGGATGCCTCTGATGAAGGCCAGACGACGAAACGCGTCGGTATGGGCTTTCCGATAAAGACTACAATTGGCCATTTCAACACAGATTACAGAAGCTTGGCCCACTGTTGTCACCATCAGGATAAGCAAGGCTGAGGCATTTTTCCGGTAAATTCTGTCAAAAGGATGCCTCTGATGAAGGCCAGGTGAAGAAACACATCAGTATGGGCTTTCCAATAGAGACTACAATTGGCCATTTCAACACACATTACACAAGCTTGGTGCACTGCGGTCACCATCAAGAAACCTGCCCCGAGAAATGCCATGGAGTGCATGTAGAGAGGATGTAGCTGCAAAGAGGTTGCAGGGAATCAGCAAGAAAAAAAATGGCGATTATTTATCACTCACAGTACAAAGAGCAAAGTAAGATTCACATCTACTGCTGTGTTTTTCATTTTCTTATTCTGAAATGCAGAGATTTAAGTGAACAGCAGGTATTTACAGTATTTTATGGCAAGGAATAGAAAAAGAAAACCCGATGTGTATGGAGCGCTCGGCGCCACGCAGAAGCCTTTGACTGATGATCACGCGGCCCCCGACGCATCGAGGACCCCGCCGCTCGTGGCGGGGGGATCACACAGCTGGCTGAGTCTCTGCAATTATTGACTCCACTGGAATCTTCCTAACCACAAACACCCTCCAGGAGCCTCCTCTGTACTGTCGGTGGGCCGACGCTCCCTGCTGGAGAGAAAAAGCGTGACGAAACGCGGAGGGATGGCGTGCGGCGCACAATAAGGCGCAGAATCCATACCAGACCCTTATCCCAGCACGCAGCCTGGCAGGCCAGGAAAGGGGGTTGGGACAAGCGAGTGCCCCCCTCCTGGACCATACCAGGCAGCGTGCCCTCAACATGGGGAGTATGGGTGCTTTGGGGCAGGGGCGGCTCTGCGCCCCCCACCCCAAAGCACCTTGTCCCCATGTTGATGAGGACAAGAGCTTCTTCCCGACAACCCTGGCCGTTGGTTGTCGGGGTCTGCAGGCGGAGTTTTATCGGAATCTGGAAGCCCCCTTTAACCACTTCAGTCCCGGAAGGATTTCCCCCTTTAGGACCGGAGCCCTTTTTTGCGATTCGGCGCTGTGTTGTTTTAACTGAAAATTGCGCGGTCGTGCGACGTTGTGCCCAAACTAAATTTGCGTCCTTTTTTTCCCACAAATAGAGCTTTCTTTTGGTGGTATTTGATCACCGCTGCGTCATTTCTGATCGCCGCTATAAACAAAAGGAGAGCGACAATTTTGCAAAAAAACCCCCAAATTTCTTACTTTTTGCTAAAATACAAATCCAAAAAAAACATTTTTTTTCACCGTTTTTGGCCGATTTATATTCTTCCTCATATTTGCGATAAAAAAAAATCGCAATCGGAGTTTATTGATTGGTTTGCGCAAAAGTGGTCGCGTTTACAGATGATGAGAATTAATTTCTGGGGTTTTTATTTATTTTTTAATTTTTTTACTAGTAATGGCGGGGATCTGCGATTTTTAGCGGTACTGCGATATTGGGGTGGACATGTCGGAACATTTTGACACTTTTTTGGGACCATTGGCATTTATACAAAGATCAGTGCTATAAAAATGCACTGATTACTGTGTAAATGCCATTGGCAGTGAAGGGGTTAACCTGCAGGGGGCGCTCTAAGGGTTAACTGTGTTCCCTGGGCGTGTTCTAACTGTAGGGGAACTGCCCTGGCTGGGGAAGAGAAGCGATCACATCCCTTCCCCCTCTCACAGAACGGAGGTCCATGTTTACTTACACCGACCTCCGTTCTTTCACTCCGGGGGGCATCGCGGGTGGCCGGCGGAGATTGAATCCGCCGCACCCGCTCCCTGGCCCTCCCCGGGCACAGTGAGCGTGCGGGCGGCGCGCGCGCTCACTGTGCGCGATCTCGCAGCCGCCGTCATATGACGGCGATTTGCGCAGAGCAGCCACTCTGTCGCCGTCAATTGCCGATCAGCGGTCGGCAAGTGGTTAATAAGGGGTCTCCCAGATGCCGGCACCCCACCCTATGTAAATGAGTATGGGGTACATCGTTCCCCTACCCATTTACCTGAGGAAAAAAGTGCACAAAAAAAAACACTACACAGCTTTTTAAAATATTTTATTAAATCCGCTCCGGCGTCGCCTCCCCTCGTCTTCTTCTTCGGCTCTTTTGCGTGGTCTTCTGCGGGGTCTTCTGCGGGGTCTTCTTCGGGTTCTTCTGCGTGGTCTTCTGCGGGATCTTCTGCGGGGTCTTCTGCGGGGTCTTCTGCGTGGTCTTCTGCGAAGTCTTCTGCGTGGTCTTCTGCGGGGTCTTCTGTGGGGTCTTCTGCAGGGTCTTCTGCGTGGTCTTCTGCGAAGTCTTCTGCGTGGTCTTCTGCGGGGTCTTCTGCGGGGTCTTCTTCGGGGTCTTCTGCGTGGTCTTCTGCGGGGTCTTCTTCGGGGTCTTCTGCGTGGTCTTCTGCGGGGTCTTCTTCGGGGTCTTCTGCGTGGTCTTCTGCGTGGTCTTCTGCGAAGTCTTCTGCGTGGTCTTCTGCGGGGGTCTTCTGCGGGGTCTTCTTCGGGGTCTTCTGCGTGGTCTTCTGCGGGATCTTCTGCGGGGTCTTCTGCGTGGTCTTCTGCGGGGTCTTCTGCGTGGTCTTCTGCGTGGTCTTCTGCGGGGTCTTCTGCGTGGTCTTCTGCGGGGTCTTCTGCGTGGTCTTCTGCGTGGTCTTCTGCGTGGTCTTCTGCAGGGTCTTCAGTCTTCTGTTCTTTTGCCGCCATCTTCCCGGCTAGCTTCTGCCGCTTCTTCTTCTTCTGGAGATGTCGACTCGTCGCTCTCTTCCACTCGAATGCCGGGTCGTGGTTAAATTATATCAAATTATAAATATGGAAATATTGCATTATTATTTTAATATCGTTATATATTTTATTTACATACTTATAATAAAATAATACATGTAATATTATTAACCACTTCAATACCGAGCACTTAGAACGCTTTCCTACCAGACCAATTTTCAGCTTTCAGTGCTGTTGCGTTTCGAATGAGAATGCGTGCGACGCTGCACCCAAACAAAGTTTTTATCATTTTTTTCCCACAAACAGAGCTTTCTTTTGGTGGTATTTGATCACCCCTGCGGTTTTTATTTTTTGCGCTATAAACAAAAAAAAGACAGAAAATTTTGAAAAAAAAAATTCTCTATTTCTGTCACAAAACTTTGTAAATAAGTAAATTTTCTCCATCACTGGTGGGCACTGATGAGGCTACACTGACGGGCACTGATCTGGCAGTACTGATTGGCACTGATGAGGTGGCACTTATATGCAGCAATGATGAGCACTGTTAGGTGGGACTGATAAGCAGCACTGACGGGCACTGATATGCAGCACTGACGGACACTGATAAGCGGCACTGATGGGCACTCATAGACAGCACTGATTGGCACTCATAGGCGGCACTGGGCACTGATAGGTGGCACTGATGAGCACTGATAGGTGGGCACTAGTAGGTGGCACTGGTGGGTACTGATATGTGGCACTGGTATGCACTGATAGGGGCACTGGTACACACTGATAAGGGCACTGGTGGGCACTCGTGGGCATATGTACAGAAAGGGGCCCATTCCCTGGTGGTCTAGGGTGACATCTGAAGGTGGCACTAAGTGCCATTCATATTGGGCACTATGCCCCTTACCTGGTGGTCTAGGGTGGTCTCTCTGCTGGTCCAGATCGGCTCCCTGGTGGTCCCTGGGCAGGCTCCCTGGTGGTCTAGGGTGGCGATCCGAGGGAGGGCTGTGCTGATAAATCATCAGCACAGACCCCCCCGTCAGGAGAGCAGCCGATCGGTTCTCCACTCCTCAGGTCTGCAGACCTGAGTACAGGAAAGCCAATAAACGGCTTTCCTGTGTTACACTGTGACCAGCCGTGATTGGTCACGGCTGGTCACATGGTAAAGTGTTTCGGATCGAAGCACTTTACCGAGATCGGCATTGCAGGGGGTCAGACTGACCTCCCACACCATCGATCGCCGCGATGCGCGCCCCCTCAGGCGCGCGGCGGCTTGTTATCCTGAGGATGTCATATGACGTCCAGTCAGGATAACTGAACCACTTCCCGGCCGTCATTCTGCATACGGCGGTCAGGAAGTGGTTAAATAATACACTGTATATTATTATTTATAATGATATAAAATAAGGTGACAATGCCTTTACCTAGGTAGGGGGGGTGACATCACTAGGACTTCTCTCGGGGATCCTGGGAAAGCTCATGAACCCCAAATCCCGCAATGCTGGAGTGTTTGGAATTCTAAATCTGAACTCCGGGTTCAGCAGATTTTGTCTAAATCCATCGGTCGCGTGTCTTCTTCTAGAATCTCGGTGAGCTTTGTGGATTTCTTCCAGATCTGTGCCGTCATCCAGCGTGAGACTTCCTGTAATAAAGACCACTCACTGCTGCCCTCTCTCCTTGTGCAGAGGGACTGGTCTTGTCTCCGCCCCCTCCTGTAGTTTTCTGTAGTGGGTGGAGGCTGCTGGGCCCCTCCCACAGCTCTGCTCTCTCTCCTTGTGCAGGGGGACTGGACTTGTCTCCGCCCCCCTCCTGTAGTTTTCTGCAGGCAGCTCCAAAAGGAGGCTATGGAACTTCTCCAACATGACAAGAACCAGGGCTGCTCCAGGCCTCAGACTTTTTATGTCCTTCACAAGACACCTACTGGGCACACCTCCCCAGGGATTGGCTGAAGAACCATAAATGTTTCAGCCCACTCCTGTAGAATTCATGGGGAAACAATCACACCTGCAGCCTGTCAGACCCAGAACAGCCCAAAGCAAACAACAACTTCTCCACTGATTACAGCAGAGCCAAAAGAACTAAATGTACATAGAATCCTAGCAGCCTAACAAGGAGGGTGCTACAGAGGTCTAAGCCAGAATGACGTTGACCTGGTCTTGTAGCCTCCTGAGATACTTACATTACATCTCCCAGGAGGCTGCAGGATCATCCTACAGATCGGAGCTGCCTGCCTGTACCTGGAAGTGGACCAAGACGTGGTATGGGATCTGCTGTATGGCACCAGAACAGTAGATCCCAGCGGGACAACACGGGATTCGTTGTGTGGGGGAGTATTTGTTTTGAAGAGAACGCAGTACCACAAATACAGGAAAGATGAGTACCACTTTAACATGTCAGAGCAGCCATTCTCAGCTAGGGTTTCATGAAATCGTATGGTTCCTTCAGAAGTTGCCAGGGATTCCTCGAGATGTCATCTGATGGTGCCTTCATGGTTCCAAACCTGACTCTACTTGGCAAAACAAGCAGAATGACTCAATTATCCCTTTACCTGCCTGTACCGGTGGCTTTCTGGCCACCTCTTTACGGGTTGCATTCATTCTACTGACCACCAGTGATAAGGGGCATTTTCCCCATTGACTCCAGATGACTTGGTTTTAATAAGGGTTCCTCAAGACCTGAAAGGTATTTTAGGGGTTCCTCTGAGGAAAAAAGGTTAAGAAAGACTGTGTTAGAGCTCATATTAGATTTTAGTGATTGGCTTTGCAAAAAACATTGTTTCCTTTTTGCCCTATTAACACGTCCACTTAGAATTGGCAGGCATCTTCTGGTTCCTTCAGAAGTTGCCAGGGATTCCTTGAGTTGTCATCTGATGGTGCCTTCATGGTTCCAGGGCTGACTCTACTTGGCAAAACAAGCATTATCCCTTTACCTGCCTGTACCAGTGGCTTTCTGGCCACCTCTTTATGGGTTGCATTCATTCTACTGACCACCAGTGATAAGGGGCATTTTCCCCATTGACTCCAGATGACTTGGTTTTAATAAGGGTTCCTCAAGACCTGGAAGGTATTTTAGGGGTTCCTCTGAGAAAAAAGGGTTAAGAAAGACCGTGTTAGAGCTCATATTAGATTTTAGTGATTGGCTTTGCAAAAAAGATTGTTTCCTTTACGCCCTATTAATGCGCCCACTTAGAATTGGCGGGCATCTACAGAAAGATTATCCGCTGGATCCTTGGTGCTCCAGTCCAACATGGGTATCCTTAGTAATATGTTTATATTGCTGCGCTCCAGCAGGCTAGAGGTGTGAAAAGCAAAATGTGAAGTGATGATCGAGGAAGATCCAGAGGACAGAGAGAAAAATATGGAATAGTCGCTGCATTAAAAAAAAAGGGTTCGTTTTTTTCCCAGGACAAGAAAAACGTCCCACGTTTCCCAATCCATCTGTCTGTCTCGATAAACAAGACCCGGCCACGTGTCAGGTAGCATTACATGCACTGGAATGCGGTCTCTGTCTGTCTACCTAACCCTTTGCACCCTGCAAAAAGAACAGGACCCTTTTTTTGCTTGGGAAAAAAAAATTACGTCGCTGATAAGGTATAAAAAGAGAGACAGGAGACCTAGAAGGAGCTAGTAGTGAAGTGTAAAACGAAAAGTGTGGAGATCGGACGACCTCGCGTCGTTATATTTGTATAATGATTCCTATGGGTACAACCTGACCTCGTGGTTCCTAGGTCGCCTATTAGAAAGACATCTACGGGCGGTTAAGATTCACCCGCGTAATTATCCCG
>BLSH010088981.1:23161-44133 GCA_018402905.1 Glandirana rugosa | reverse complement strand
CTCCTAAACTCTGCACTCTGTATGTAGTGCTCTCCTAAACCCTGCACTCTGTATGTAGTGCTATCCTAAACTCTGCATTCTGTATGTAGTGCTCTCCTAAACTCTGTACTCTGTATGTAGTGCTCTCCTAAACCCTGCACTCTGTATGTAGTGCTCTCCTAAACCCTGCACTCTGTATGTAGTGCTCTCCTAAACTCTGCACTCTGTATGTAGTGCTCTCCTAAACCCTGCACTCTGTATGCAGTGCTCTCCTAAACTCTGCACTCTGTATGTAGTGCTTGCCTAAACTCTGCACTCTGTATGTAGTGCTCTCCTAAACTCTGCACTCTGTATGTAGTGCTCTCCTAAACTCTGCACTCTGTATGTAGTGCTCTCCTAAACTCTGCACTCTGTATGTAGTGCTCTCCTAAACTATGCACTCTCTATGTAGTGCTCTCCTAAACTCTGCACTCTGTATGTAGTGCTCTCCTAAACTCCGCACTCTGTATGTAGTGCTCTCCTAAACTCTTCACTCTGTACATAGGGAGATGTGTGCAGAGTTGCTGGGTGGAGGAGAGTGGTGCAGAGGTCATAGCCGAGGAGAGCGGGTAGAAGCCTGTGAAAGAGAGCTGAACTCTGCACTCCTCGGCGAACCCTGCACTCCATACTTAGCACACTGCTGAACTCTGCACTCTGTATGCAGCGCACTCCTGAACTTTACACTCTGTACGTCGTGCACTCCTGAACTTTACACTGTGTACGTTGTGCACTCCTGAACTATACACTCTGTACGTCGTGCACTCCTGAACTTTACACTCTGTACGTCGTGCACTCTTGAACTATACACTCTGTACGTAGCACTCCTGAACACTGTACATAGCACACTCCTGAATTCTGCACTCTGTAAGTAACGCACTACTGAACTCTGCAATCTGTACATAGCGCACTCTTGAACTCTGCACGTAACGCACTACTGAACTCTGCAATCTGTACACAGTGCACTCCTGAACTCTGCACTCTGTACACAGCACACTTCTGAACTCTGCACTCTGTACACAGCGCACTCTTGAACTCTGCACTCTTTACACCAGTGGCGGCTGGTGAAGTTTTAGGATAGGAGGGTGCCAGGCCCACCCTTCCATTTTGACCCCTCCTACTTATCATAATCCCCACCCCTTATAGAATCCACCCACTCCATCCCTTGTATTCCACATATTGTGTCAAGAGTACACAACTCAGTATCACAGGATACAGTATACAGCTCAGCATCACAGGTAGGGTATATTGCAGCCAGTAAGACAGTATGCAACCAGTACACAGGTATTGCAGCCAGCCAGTAGACAGGTATTATCAGTACACATGTATTGTAGCCAGCCAGTACACAGGTATTGTCAGTACATGGGTATTGCAGCCAGCTAGTACACAGGTATTGCAGCCAGCCAGTACACAAGTATTGTAGCCAGCCATTACACATTTATTGCCGCCAGCCAGTACCCAGTTATTTCCAGTACACAGGTATTGCCGCCAGCCAGTACACAGGTATTGTCAGTACACAGGTATTGCCGCCAGCCAGTACACAGGTATTGTCGTCAGCCAGTACACAGGTATTGCCACCAGCCAGTACACAGGTATTACCAGAACACAGGTATTGCTGCCAGCCAGTACACAGGTCTTGCCAGTATACAGGTATTGCCACCAGCTAGTATACAGTTATTGCCACTACACAGCTATTGCCGCCAGCCAGTACACAGGTATTGTCGTCAGCCAGTACACAGGTATTGCCGTCAGCCAGTACACAGGTATTGCCAGTACACAGGTATTGCCGCCAGCCAGTACACAGGTATTGTCAGTACACAGGTATGGAGAGCCCAGCAGTTAGCAGTACTTACCTCAGAGGGACTCATCGTCTGGTCGTTCTCTCTCCCTCGGTCGGCAGGATCTCAGGCATGCCCCCCACCCTGCTCCTGACCAATCAGTCCCTGTCTGGAGGACAGTGACTGAGGCCAGAGCCAGTGTATAGATGTGCGCCTGGCTGACTGGCACACATCTATACACTTTAATGGCTGACCAATGGGCTTTGGGAATTGCTGTCAGCTGACAGCAAATCTTCCAAAAAGAGCTGGGCAGCCATATACTGGCACTCTGTACGTAGCACACTCTTGGACTCTGCACTCTATACATAGCACACTCCTGAACTCTGCACTCTGTACATAGCGCACTCCTGAACTCTGCACTCTGTACACAGCGCACTCCTGAACTCTGCACTCTGTACATAGCGCACTCCTGAACTCTGCACTATGTACACAGCGCACGCATGAACTCTGCACTCAATACATAGCACACTCTTAAACTCTGCACTCTATACACAGAGCACTCCTGAACTCTGCATTCTGTACATAGCATGCTCTTAAGCTCTGCACTCTATACATAGCACACTCTTAAACTCTTCCCTCTATACACAGCATACTCCTGGACTCTGCACTCTGTACATAGCGCACTTCTGAACTCTGCACTGTTTACATAGCGCACTCCTGAACACTGCACTCTGTCACAGCGCACTCCTGAACTCTGCACTCAATACATAGCACACTCTTAAACTCTGCACTCTATACACAGCGCACTCCTGAATTCTGCATTCTGTACATAGCATGCTCTTAAGCTCTGCACTCTATACATAGCACACTCTTAAACTCTTCACTCTATACACAGCATACTCCTGGACTCTGCACTCTGTACATAGCGCACTCCTGAACTCTGCACTGTTTACATAACGCACTCCTGAACTCTGCACTCTGTCACAGCGCACTCCTGAACTCTGCAATCAATACATAGCACACTCTTAGACTCTGCACTCTATACACAGTGCACTCCTAAACTCTGCATTCTGTGCATAGCACACTTCTGAACTCTGCACTGTGTACACAGTGCACTCTGGAACTCTGCACTCTGTTTCAATTACACAGTAGTGCATTAAATAAGTGGTTCTGCTATATGTACTGTCGCATTTTAATAATATTCTGTAGATTGGGTAACATACCCCTTGCTTCATCCCCTGTCTCTCCCCCCTTTTTCCCTTTCTTAACTACCATTTTGTAATAAACTTAAAACATTTTATACCTATTGCATTTGTTTTTGTGCCACCAGAGGGTCTGTTTTTCGCACCCTGTACATAGCGCATTCGATAACTCTGCACTCTGTACATAGCACACTCCTGAACTCCACACACAGCACACTCCTGGACTTTGCACTCTGTACATAGCGCACTCCTGAACACTGCATTCTGTGCATAGCACACTCCTGAACCCTGCACTCTGTGCACAGTGCACTCCTGAACTCTGCACTCTGTACACAGCGCACTCCTGAACTCTGCACTCTGTACATAGCGCACTCCTGAACTCTGCACTCTGTACATAGCGCACTCCTGAACTCTGCACTATGTACACAGCGCACGCATGAACTCTGCACTCAATACATAGCACACTCTTAAACTCTGCACTCTATACACAGCGCACTCCTGAATTCTGCATTCTGTACATAGCATGCTCTTAAGCTCTGCACTCTATACATAGCACACTCTTAAACTCTTCCCTCTATACACAGCATACTCCTGGACTCTGCACTCTGTACATAGCGCACTTCTGAACTCTGCACTGTTTACATAACGCACTCCTGAACACTGCACTCTGTCACAGCGCACTCCTGAACTCTGCACTCAATACATAGCACACTCTTAGACTCTGCACTCTATACACAGTGCACTCCTAAACTCTGCATTCTGTGCATGGCACACTTCTGAACTCTGCACTGTGTACACAGTGCACTCTGGAACTCTGCACTCTGTTTCAATTACACAGTAGTGCATTAAATAAGTGGTTCTGCTATATGTACTGTCGCATTTTAATAATATTCTGTAGATTGGGTAACATACCCCTTGCTTCATCCCCTGTCTCTCCCCCCTTTTTCCCTTTCTTAACTACCATTTTGTAATAAACTTAAAACATTTTATACCTATTGCATTTGTTTTTGTGCCACCAGAGGGTCTGTTTTTCGCACCCTGTACATAGCGCATTCGATAACTCTGCACTCTGTACATAGCACACTCCTGAACTCCACACACAGCACACTCCTGGACTTTGCACTCTGTACATAGCGCACTCCTGAACACTGCATTCTGTGCATAGCACACTCCTGAACCCTGCACTCTGTGCACAGTGCACTCCTGAACTCTGCACTCTGTACACAGCGCACTCCTGAACTCTGCACTCTGTACATAGCGCACTCCTGAACTCTGCACTCTGTACATAGCGCACTCCTGAACTCTGCACTATGTACACAGCGCACGCATGAACTCTGCACTCAATACATAGCACACTCTTAAACTCTGCACTCTATACACAGCGCACTCCTGAATTCTGCATTCTGTACATAGCATGCTCTTAAGCTCTGCACTCTATACATAGCACACTCTTAAACTCTTCCCTCTATACACAGCATACTCCTGGACTCTGCACTCTGTACATAGCGCACTTCTGAACTCTGCACTGTTTACATAACGCACTCCTGAACACTGCACTCTGTCACAGCGCACTCCTGAACTCTGCACTCAATACATAGCACACTCTTAGACTCTGCACTCTATACACAGTGCACTCCTAAACTCTGCATTCTGTGCATGGCACACTTCTGAACTCTGCACTGTGTACACAGTGCACTCTGGAACTCTGCACTCTGTTTCAATTACACAGTAGTGCATTAAATAAGTGGTTCTGCTATATGTACTGTCGCATTTTAATAATATTCTGTAGATTGGGTAACATACCCCTTGCTTCATCCCCTGTCTCTCCCCCCTTTTTCCCTTTCTTAACTACCATTTTGTAATAAACTTAAAACTTTTTATACCTATTGCATTTGTTTTTGTGCCACCAGAGGGTCTGTTTTTCGCACCCTGTACATAGCACATTCGATAACTCTGCACTCTGTACATAGCACACTCTTGAACTCCATACACAGGACACTCCTAGACGTTGCACTCTGTACATAGCGCACTCCTGAACGCTGCATTCTGTGCATAGCACACTCCTGAACCCTGCACTCTGGGCACAGTGCACTCCTGAACTCTGCACTCTGTACATACTGCACTCCTGAACCCTGCACTCTGTACATAGCGCACTCCTGAACTCTGCACTCTATACATAGCGCACTTGATGACTCTGCACTCTGTACGTAGTGCACTCCTGAACCCTGCACTCTGTACATAGCACACTCTTGAACTCTGCACTCTGTACATAGCACACCCCTGAACTCTGCACTCTGTACACAGCACACTCCTGAGCTCTGCATTCTGCACATAGCGCACTCCTAAACTCTGCACTGCACACGTAGCACACTCCTTAACTTTACACCCCGTATGTTGCACACTCCTGAACTCTACACTCTGTACGTAGTGCACTCCTGAGCTCTACACTCTGGATATAGTGCACTCCTGAGCTCTGCATACATAATCTTACAGATACAAACGACCCTTTAAGGGCAACCATAATGTGGATGTGGCCCACGATTAAATTGAGTTTTACACCCCTATTCTAGAGGGATTCCACAGACATTGGTCAAAGCTGAAACAATGTAACTACATTAAAATATGCATACCTGGAATTCTTCTTCATAACGTGATTGTGATTTGCAATATTTGTACTATCCTTGTGTTTTGCTGATGTTAACCCATACAAGCATCAGCAAATACAAGAATACTTCTTTCAGACATTTTCTTCCCCTCCTTCGCATCTCAGAAAATTGAGAGCAACAGCGTTCTATGCTGCGATGATTTACTATTCAGTCCTCATGCAAGCCACCAGTAGAGGTTTCAAGCAAAGGAAAACCGCTTGGTCCATGGTCTCTAAATACGTGAGAGGCCCTGCCTCCGGTCACTTGGAATAAACCCTTTGTATAGAAACTTTAGCTCAGGTGTAGCCCATTATACAGAACGCCGGCGTCACTTAAACACAATCAGGCTGCTCATTACATCTATTTTCGGCTGATTTCTCTTGAGGTCCAAGTCCCAGATAACTTTGACAGCCCTGAGCAAAAAAAAACATGATTAATCCCACACAACAGTTCCTCTATTGTAAATCAAGACTAACCCCAGAACATCGCATGGGAGCAGCATTTCTGGAGTTTCTAATCTGAAGTTGAGTTATTATAGAGCAGTCATTCTCAACCAGGGTTCCGTGGAACCCTAGGGTTCCTCCAAAGGTTGCTAGGGGTTCCTTGAGCTGTGGCCGATTGACCTCCTATCTTAAGGTATCTGCATAGTTATATTATAGAGCAGTCATTCCCAACCAGGGTTCCGTGGAACCCTAGGGTTCCTCCAAAGGTTGCTAGGGGTTCCTTGAGCTGTGGCTGATTGACCTCCTATCTTAAGGTATCTGCATAGTTAAATTATAGAGCAGCCATCCTCAACCAGGGTTCCGTGGAAGCTTTGGGTTCCTCCAAAGGTTGCTAGGGGTTCCTTGAGCTGTGGCTGATTGACCTCCTATCTTAAGGTATCTGCATAGTTATATTATAGAGCAGTCATTCCCAACCAGGGTTCCGTGGAACCCTAGAGTTCCTCCAAAGATTGCTAGGGGTTCCTTGAGCTGTGGCCGATTGACCTCCTATCTTAAGGTATCTGCATAGTTATATTATAGAGCAGTCATTCCCAACCAGGGTTCTGTGGAACCCTAGGGTTCCTCCAAAGGTTGCTAGGGGTTCCTTGAGCTGTGGCTGATTGCACTCCTATCTTAAGGTATCTGCATAGTTATATTATAGAGCAGTCATTCCCAACCAGGGTTCAGTGGAACCCTAGGGTTCCTCCAAAGGTTGCTAGGGGTTCCTTGAGCTGTGGCTGATTGACCTCCTATCTTAAGGTATCTGCATAGTTATATTATAGAGCAGCCATTCTCAACCAGGGTTCCGTGGAACCCTAGGGTTCCTCCAAAGGTTGCTAGGGGTTCCTTGAGCCGTGGCTGATTGACCTCTTATCTAAAGGTATCTGCATAGTTATATTATAGAGCAGCCATTCCCAACCAGGGTTCCGTGGAAGCCTAGGGTTCCTCCAAAGGTTGCTAGGGGTTCCTTGAGCTGTGGCTGATTGAACTCCTATCTTAAGGTATCTGCATAGTTATATTATAGAGCAGCCATCCTCATCCAGGGTTCCGTGGAACCCTAGGGTACCTCCAAAGGTTGCTAGGAATTCCTTGAGCTGTGACTGATTGACCTCCTATCTAAAGGTATTTGCATAGCTATATTATAGAGCAGTCATTCTCAACCAGGGTTCCGTGGAACCCTAGGGCTCCTCCAAAGATTGCTAGGGGTTCCTTGAACTGTGACTGATTGAACTCCTATCTTAAGGTATCTGCATAGTTATATTATAGAGCAGTCATTCCCAACCAGGGTTCCGTGGAAGCCTAGGGTACCTCCAAAGGTTGCTAGGGGTTCCTTGAGCTGTGGCTGATTGACGTCTTATCTAAAGGTATCTGCATAGTTATATTATAGAGCAGCCATTCTCAACCAGGTTTCCGTGGAACCCTAGGGTTCCTCCAAAGGTTGCTAGGGGTTCCTTGAACTGTGGCTGATTGACCTCCTATCTTAAGGTATCTGCATAGTTATATTATAGAGCAGCCATTCTCAACCAGGTTTCCGTGGAACCCTACGGTTCCTCCAAAGGTTGCTAGGGGTCCCTTGAGCTGTGGCTGATTGACCTCCTATCTTAAGGTATCTGCATAGTTATATTATAGAGCAGCCATCCTCAACCAGGGTTCCGTGGAACCTTTGGGTTCCTCCAAAGGTTGCTAGGGGTTCCTTGAACTGTGGCTGATTGACCTCCTATCTTAAGGTATCTGCATAGTTATATTATAGAGCAGTCATTCTCAACCAGGGTTCTGTGGAACCCTGGGGTTCCTCCAAAGGTTGCTAGGGGTTCCTTGAACTGTGGCTGATTGACCTCCTATCTTAAGGTATCTGCATAGCTATATTATAGAGCAGTCATTCTCAACCAGGGTTTCGTGGAACCTTTGGGTTCCTCCAAAGGTTGCTAGGGGTTCCTTGAGCTGTGACTGATTGACCTCCTATCTTAAGGTATCTGCATAGTTATATTATAGAGCAGTCATTCGCAACAAGGGTTCTGTGGAACCCTAGGGTTCCTCCAAAGATTGCTAGGGGTTCCTTGAGCTGTGGCCGATTGACCTCCTATTTTAAGGTATCTGCATAGTTCTGGGGTCAACGCCACTTGGTAGAGCCAACAATCTCTTAAGCCATCCTTAAGCCATCCATAGGGATTGCGTTTTGACCACCACTGTAAGGGCTACCTTATTCCGCATGACCACAGATGTAAGGGGCATTTTTTTTCACTGACCAAATTGGTTTTAGTAAGGGTTCCTCAAGACCTGAAGAAGAGTTCAAGGGTTCTTTTAGCGTAAAAAGATTGAGAACAACTGTTATAGAGCACGTGTCAAACACAAGGCCCGGAGGATGAATCCGGTCCTCCAGGCCAATTCATGTGGCCCTCGCACCTCTCCTGAAGCTGTGGAACCCCCCTCATTTCCACCTCCACCTTGTCTCAGCAGCTGGCAGCAGAGAGGAGGACAGAATTCCTCCGCCAGATCCTGTGATTCTCTGTGCAGCCGCGAAGAGACTCATCTCTGCCTCCCCTTGTCTCAGCAGTCAGCAGCAGAGAGCTCCTCCTACAGATCCTGTACCCCCTGGTCTCAGCATTGAGCAGACTCTGGCAGCTGATTCCTCCTCTTGTCCATCTCCAGACCCTGCCCTTTTCCTTCCATCTTCTACCTGGCAGCAGCACAAGTTTAGGGGGTGCACTGTGGGTGGGGAGACTCTTGACTTCTGATGGTGGGAAGGGTTCTTGATGTCTGAAGAAAGGGGGGTGGAGTGCTTTGGGCATCTAGTCTTACAGATATAATCTGCTCAGCGATTAGTAGTGCAGAGACAAAGTGCTATGCAAGATCTACATTGTTTCTGTATTTGACCATATTGGGCGCCTCAGTAGTTAAGAAGCTGCAGTGCTCGGCAAGTGAGCCACATGATATCTATACTCTGACATGCGTTGTGAAGGAAAACTGACTAAAAAGTTGAGGAGGACAAACAGAACTTTGGAGGAAAGGGTTCTAGAGGAGCTGAAAAAGAGGAGGTAAACCAGTGATGGCAAACCTTTGTGAGCCCGAGAGCCCAAACTGCAACACAAGAGCAACACAGAATTACAGCGGCTCTATACAGAGGATGGCACTGATCATCCCTCTGAATGAGCCCTAAGGGACCAAAAATGTACAGTTCTGCCCTAAAAAAAACTGCTTTTTCAAAGGAGTGCGTTATGCTCAGAATGCAGGGTTCAGGAGTGTGTTGTGCTCAGAATGCAGGGTTCAGGCGTGTGTTGTGCTCAGAATGCAGGGATTAGGAATGCGTTGTGCTCAGAATGCAGGGTTCAGGAGTGTGTTGTGCTCAGAATGCAGGGATTAGGAGTGCATTGTGCTCAGAATGCAGGGTTCAGGAGTGGGTTGTGCTCAGAATGCAGAGTTCAGGAGTGTGCTGTGCTCAGAATGCAGGGTTCAGGAGTGCGTTGTGCTCAGAATGCAGGGATCAGGAGTGTGTTGTGCTCAGAATGCAGGGATTAGGAGTGCATTGTGCTCAGAATGCAGGGTTCAGGAGTGGGTTGTGCTCAGAATGCAGGGATTAGGAGTGGGTTGTGCTCAGAATGCAAGGTTCAGGAGTGTGTTGTGCTCAGAATGCAGGGATCAGGAGTGCGTTGTGCTCTGAATGCAAGGTTCAGGAGTGTGTTGTGCTCAGAATGCAGGGATTAGGAGTGCGTTGTGCTCAAAATGCAGGGTTCAGGAGTGGGTTGGGCTCAGAATGCAGGGGTTAGGAGTGTGTTGTGCTCAGAATGCAAGGTTCAGGAGTGTGTTGTGCTTAGAATGCAGGGATTAGGAGTGCGTTGTGCTCAGAATGCAAGGTTCAGGAGTGTGTTGTGCTCAGAAAACAGGGATTAGGAGTGTGTTGTGCTCAGAATGCAGGGATTAGGAGTGTGTTGTGCTCAGAATGCAGGGATTAGGAGTGCGTTGTGCTTAGAATGCAGGGTTCCGGACTGCGTTGTGCTCAGAATGCAGGGTTCAGGAGTGTGTTGTGCTCAGAATGCAGGGATTAGGAGTGTGTTGTGCTCGGAAAGCAGGGATGGGGGGGGGGGGTGATGTGAAGGGCTGTAGAGGATACTGCTATGGGGGGTGGCCCTTCCAAAGGTTTCCCTCCAATAGCAGTACACAGTCCTCCACATGGTCATGCTTCAGCGCCCAATCCCTTGCACAGGCAGCTGCTCTCCTATCAGCTTTCAAAGTTCAGGAAGGGAGGAGTCACTCTTCTCCTCCTCAGTTTACAGAGGCATCAAGGCGCCTGTTAAGACACGCAGTGTAAGTCTTTTGCACTGGGCTGCCCCTGGTGCATACAGGGAGGGATTTACACGCATCACCCGCCCCGCCGCCCGATCGCACTGATGTGAGTAAAGGAGCCGGCTCCTCCGTGCCTGCACCACTATTGTAAGTGACTACCTGGCTCTGTAAGCTTCGAGTGCCCACAGAGAGGGCCATAGGTTTGCCATCACTGAGGTAAACTAGTTGGCCAACAGTTTTTGGACATTGGACCAACACATCTACATGAGTTGTTGTTGGGCATCCCATTCCAGTCATTAATATGGAGTTTCCCCCTCCCCTCATAGCCATTATTATGGAGTTGTCTCCCTTTGTGGCTCTATAATTTACCATTCTTTTTGTACCCATTAGTGAGGTCAGGTACTGATGGTGGATGAGAAGACATGGCTCACAATTGACATTCCAATTCCTCCCAAAGGTGTTCAGTAGGGTTGAAGTCAGAGCTCTCTGCAGGACATTTGAATTCCTCCACCCATCACATCTATATGAGCTTGCTGGGCATCCCATTCCAAACCCATAGCCATTATTGTGGAGTTTCCTCCCTCCAACGGCATTAGCATGGAGTTGACCCCCCCTTTGACCCCCCTTTGTGGCTATAGCATTGTTTGCCCATTTGCTAGGTTAGATACTGATGTTGGATGGGAAGACCTGACACACAATTGGCATTCTAATTAATCCAAAAGGTGCTCAGTAGGGTTGAAGTCAGGGCTTTGTGCAGGACACTCAAGTTCTTCCACCCATAACACCTCTATGAGCTTGCTGGGCATCCCATTCCAAACCCATAGCCATTAATGTGGAGTTTTCTCTATCCAATGGCATTAACATGGAGTTGCCCCTTCCCTATGACTATTGTTATGGAGCCATTCCCCCAATGTGGCTATATAGCATTCTCCACTCTTATGAGAATCTCCTGTGGATTTGTGCCCATTTGTAAGGTCAAGTACTGATGTTGGGTGAGAAGGTATAGCACACAATTAATCCCAAAGGTGCTCAGTAGGGATGAGGTCAGGACTCTCTAGGACGCTTGAGTTCCTCCATCCATCGCACTTATATGAGCTTGGTGGACATCCCTTACCAAAGCCATGGCCATCAATATGGAATTTCCTCCATCCAATAACATTAATAGGGAGTCAACCATCTTTGTGGCTACACCTTTCTATACTCTTCTAGGAAAGCTTTCCACAAGATATTGGAGTGTGTCTGTAGACACCTGGACTTTACAGCTATTGAAACTTTCATTGCAAAAAAACCATGACCATTACCATGGATTGACCATCTTCCCTTTGGGCTATAACATCCTTCACTCCCCGGGAAGAATATCCACAAGATTTTGGAGGGTGTCTGTGGGAATTTGTGCCCATTTGTGAGGTCAGGTACTGATGTTGGATGGGAAGACCCGGCTCACAATCAGTGTTCCAATTCATCCCAAAGGTGTTCAGTAGGGTTCTGTGAAGAACACTCAAGATCCTCCATCCATCACACCTCTATGAGCTTGTTGGTCAACCCTTTCCATAACCATGGTCATTAATGTGGAGTTTCTTTCCTCCAATGGTATTAATATGAACCTGCCTACCCCCTACCCCCATGGTCATTAATACAGAGTTGCCCCCCTTTGTGGCAATACCTTTTATACTCTTCTGGGAATGCTTTCCAGAAGATATTGGAGTGTGTCTGTGGACACCTGACCATCACAGCTATTTGAACTCATTGGGCATCTTATTGCAAAACTATGATTGACCATCCTCCCTTTACTTCTGGGAAGACTTTCCACAAGATGTTGGAGGGTATCTGTAGGAATTTGTGGCCATTTGTGAGGTCAGGTACTGATGTTGGATGGGAAGACCTGGCACACAATCAGTGTTCCAACTCATCCCAAAGGTGTTCAGTGGGGTTGAGGTCGGGGCTCTGTGAAGAACACTCAAGATCCTCCATCCATCACATCTAGATGAGCTTGTTGGACATCCCTTTCCATAACCATGCTCATTAATGTGGAGTTTCTTTCCTCCAATGGTATTAATATGAACTTGCCTACCCCCTACCCCCATGGTCATTAATACAGAGTTGCCCCCCTTTGTGGCAATACCTTTTTATACTCTTCTGGGAAAGCTTTCCAGAAGATATTGGAGTGTGTCTGTGGACACCTGACCACCACAGCTATTTGAATTTGTTGGGTATCTTATTGCAAAACCATGACTGACCATCCTCCCTTTACTTCTGGAAAGACTTTCCACAAGATTTTGGATGGTGCCTGTGGGAATTTGTGGCCATTTGTGAGATCAGGTACTGATATTGGATGGGAAGACCTGGCACACAATCAATGTTCCAATTCATCCCAAAGGTGTTCAGTAGGGTTGAGGTCGGGGCTCTGTGAAGAACACTCAAGATCCTCCTTCCATCACACCTAGATGAGCTTGTTGGACATCCCTTTCCATAACCATGGTCATTAATGTGGAGTTTCTTTCCTCCAATGGTATTAATATGAACTTGCCTACCCCGTACCCCCATGGTCAGTAATACAGAGTTGTCCCCCTTTGTGGCTATACCTTTTTATACTCTTCTGGGAAAGCTTTCCACAAGCTATTTGAACTCATTGGGCATCTTATTGCAAAGCCATGACCATTACCATGGACTGTCCATCCTCCCTTTGGGGAAATAACATTCTCCACTCTTCTGGGAAGATTTTTACAAGATTTTGGAGGGTACCTGTAGGAATTTGTGGCCATTTGTGAGGTCAGGTACTGATCTTGGATGAGAAGATCTGGGTTGACTTGACAGATCACACGTTGACATGACCGAACAAGTCCAGATGAAAGTTAATAACTACCATTAGCTATACCATATCTCTGGACAAATGGAAACCTTTAGATATTAATATTGAAGGTCTTACAACCTAGATTACTTTGGACCAAATATTACACCTGGGTAAAGAATTATAAAAATTACCCATAAAGGATTTTTTTTTTCAGCTTTTCAGGGTTTTATTTTTTCAAATTTTGTTAAGGGAAAAATATCTTGTGAAAGCTTTTCCAGCAACAAGATTTTATACACTAGACACAATCCTTATTCCCTGTCTCAGCGGACTTTATCTCATTTCCATGCTATAGGCACTCAGTCACACTCTGGGGCCAATAATCAGAATCCAATTAACCTGACAATATGTCACTGAACTGTGGGAGAAAAGTGGAGCACAGAAGGAAAGTCACACGAGCACAGGGAAATATACAGACAAGTTTCCAAACGACTAGAATGAGTCCCGGCACAGCATTTAAGTCTACTGAGCCAAAAACACTGGCCTAGAAATCTCTGAATGTGTATAGATATGCAATATTTTTTGTGCCTGCAACTCTCAGGTAAACCTTTAAGTAGCTTTGGAGTAACACTTAGGTATGTCCCAGTGCAGGTAATACCAAAAATGATCAGGAGGACCACACATTACAGAGGTGCCCTATATGATGTGCATTTTACAGTACTAAATTCAGGGCCAAAAGTATGTGGAAACCCCTCCAAATGAAGGCCTCTGGTAATAATCCATCATGCAAAGACATTGTAGACAACCTCTTGATAACAGTTTGGTGAAGACCCTTCTGTTCCAGCATGGCTATACCCATGTGTATAAAACCACCTCCATAAAGACATGGTTTGACCACTTTGGTGTAGAGGAACTCCAGAGTCCTTTACAGAGCCCTGACCTTAACCCTACTTTTGAAAGGACTTTGGTATAAGGTCTTTTCATCCAACATCAATACGGAACACCTTTGGAACAAAGGTGTTCAGTAGGTTTGAGATCATGGAGGAACACCAGAGTCCTGTACAGAGCCCTGACCTTAACCCTACTTTTGAAAGGCCTTTAGTATAAGGTCTTCTCATCCAAAATCAGTACCTGCTCTTAACCCTAAGGAACACCTTTGTGATGAGGTCTTCTCATACCAAAGGCGTTCAGTAGGTTTGAGATCATGGAGGAACTCCAGAGTCCTGTTCAAAGCCCTGACCTTAACCCTACTTTTGAAAGGCCTTTGGTAAAAGTCTTCTCATCCAACATCAGTACCAGATCTTAACCCTATGGAACACCTTTGGGATGAGGTCTTCTCATACCAAAGGTGTTCAGTAGGTTTGAGATCATGGAGGAACTCCAGAGTCCTGTTCAAAGCCCTGACCTTAACACTACTTTTGAAAGGCCTTTGGTATAAGGTCTTCTCATCCAACATCAGTACCTGCTCTTAAAGCGGTTGTCTACCCTTTAGAGGGATTTTTACCTACAGGTAAGCCTATAATCAGGCTTACCTATAGGTAAAATGAATATCTCCTAAACCTCTAAGGTTTAGGAGATATTCCCCCTCCAAGCAGCTGCGACGTCACGGCGCATGCACCATATATGTCCCGACGCATGCGCCGTGATGTCCCGGTGAACGCGCCGTGATGTCCCGGCATAGACTGCACCGGACCTTGCCGGAAAGACGGGCTCCCACGCGGGTGGGACGTCTCGCGGCTCCGGCCAGTCACAGCGCCGGAGCCACGTAACTGAAGGCAAGATCCGAGGGAAGATGTTTGCTCCCTCAGAGGGGACCGAGCAGCCCGGTCGGATCTTCGCTTCAAGGTGAGTATTTCATAATGAGCTAGTATGCGGTGCATACTAGCTCATTATGCTATTGTCTTGCAGGTTTTTTTTTTTTAACTGGGTATACAACCGCTTTAACCCTAAGGAACACCCCATGTGATGAGGTCTTCTCATCCCAAAGGTGTTCAGTAGTTTTAAGATTATGGAGGAACTCCAGAGTCCTGTACAGAGCCCTGACCTTAACCCTACTTTTGCAAGGCCTTTGGTAAAAGTATTCTCATCCAACATCAGTACCTGCCCTTAACCCCATGGAACACCTTTGTAATAGGTATTCTCATCCCAAAGGTGTTCAGTAGGTTTGAGATCATGGAGGAACTCGAGTGTCCTGCAGAGAGCTCTCACCTCAACCTTACTGAACACCTTGGGGATGAATTAGGATGCCCATTGTGAGCCAGGTCTTTTCATCTAACATCAGTACCTGACCTCAAAAATGGACACAAATTCCCACAGACACCCTCCAAAATCTTGTGGAAAGCCTTTCCAGAAAAATGGAGGATGTTTGAGCCACAAAAAGGGTCAACTCCATATTAATGGTCATGGTTTTAAAACTAGATCTCCAACAAGTAAAAAATATAGGTTCAATGGCACAGAGCTCTGACCTCAATCCTACTAGACATCTTTTGGATGAATTGGAACACCAATGGTGAACCAGGTCTTCTCATCCAACATCAGTAACTGACCTCACCAATGGTCACGCTCCAAAATCTTATGAAATGTCTTCCAAGAATAGTGGAGGATGTTATGTCTACAAAAGGGGTCCAGGGTTTTAGGATGGGGTGCCCAACTCGAGTGTCCTGCACAGAGCCCTGACCTCAACCCTACTGAACACCTTTGGGATGAATTAGGATGCCCATTGTGAACCAGGTCTTCTCATCCAACATCAGTACCTGACCTCACAAATTGTCACAAATTCCTACAGACACCCTCCAAAATCTTGTGGAAAGACTTCCTAGGGGAGTGGAGGCTGGTAAAGTCACAAAGGGGGGCATCTCCATATCGATGGCCATGGGTGGAGGGGGAGGAAAGTCCACTGTATATTAATAGCCATGGTTTTGGAATGGGGTGTCCAACAAGCTCATACAGGTGTGATAGTCAGTGGTGAAGACCCTTTTCTATTCCAGTATGACTGTGCCCCCCTGTGTACAAAGCAATCCTCCATAAAGACATTGTTTGACCAGTTTGGTGTGGAGGAACTCAAGTGTCCTGTACAGAGCACTGAACAATTTGTTGCATTTGAATGCTGCCTGCAAGCCAGGTCTTTTTTTTGGTGCCCAACGTGGGGCCCAATATGTGAGCCAGGTCTTCTCACCCATCATCAGTACCTGTCAAAGAAGAGCCCACAGAAGAACTGGCACATCTGCTAATGCCCAGCAGAATCTTAGATTGGCGCATAGAAATTAGCCAATGCTAATATGCATTGATCTTTAGCTCCTCCGTGTGTTCCTGTGTTGCTGTTCTTGATACTATTGGATTTCTTGTTACCGACCCAGCATTCCTTTGACCTGTCTTGTCTCCATGGCCAGATCTGACCCTCAGCGTTTTTCCATTATCTCCACTCCTGTCTGTTGTACCCTTGTATGACCTCTGTCTTGCTCTTCTGGACTCCTCTGCTGCCTGATTATCAGTGTATGACCCCGGCTTACTCCTGACCTTGCTTGCTGCCTTACCCCTGGCTGATACTCCGTGTATGACTACTGGCCTGGCTCTTAATCCTGCTCCTGGCTCTCCCTTCCGCCAAGTCTCATTTGGTACATCTAAGGAACCCCTGGCCCAGCAGTGCATCCTGCTCATCCAGCTGCCATCCAGAAGACATCTCATCACCCAGCCGACCGCAGCTGGCAATCCCTGCTTCTTTGGGCACCACCTTCAGGGGTGCCCTGCACTCAGCCGCAAGGTAAGCCCTCTCAGTACCTCGGCCTCCGACCAGGTACGTGACATTACCTGACCTCACAAATGGGCACAAATTCCCACAGACGCCATCCCAAAATTAAGCTAAGCCTGCACGGTCCTGGTACTGTGTACAGGTCAGGAACTTATCAGTGTATGACCCTGACTTACTCCTGACCTTGCTTGCTGCCTTAACCCAGGCTGATACTACGTGTATGTCTACTGGCCTGGCTCTTGATCCTGCTCCTGGCTCTCGCTTCGGCCAGTCTCTCTGGTACATCTGAGGAACCCCTGGCCCAGCAGTGCATCCTGCTCATCCAGCTGCAATCCAGAATGCATCTCATCACCCAGCTGATCGCAGCTGGCAATCCCTGCTTCTTTGGGCACCACCTATAGGGGTGTCCTCCACTCAGCCACAAGGTAAGCCCTCTCAGCACCTCGGCCTCCGACCAGGTACGTGACATTACCTGACCTCACAAATGGGCACAAATTCCCACAGACGCCATCCCAAAATCAAGCTAAGCATGCACGGTCCGGGTACTGTGTACAGGTCAGGAACTTATCAGTGTATGACCCTGGCTTACTCCTGGCCTTGCTTGCTGCCTTAACCCTGGCTGACACTCCGTGTATGACTACTGGCCTGGCTCTTGATCCTGCTCCTGGCTCTCGCTTCGTCCAGTCTCTCTGGCACATCTGAGGAACCCCTGGCCCAGCAGTGCATCATGCTCATCCAGCTGCCATCCAGAAGACATCTCATCATCCAGCCGATCGCAGCCGGCAATCCCTGCTTCTTTGGGCACCATCTTCAGGGGTGCCCTGCACTCAGCCGCAAGGTAAGCCCTCTCAGCACCTTGGCCTCCAACCAGGTACGTGACATTACCTGACCTCACAAATGGGCACAAATTCCCACAGACGCCATCCCAAAATCAAGCTAAGCGTGCACGGTCCTGGTACCGGTCAGGAACATGGCCTTGGTTTTTAAGCCCCAATGCTGGGGAGGTCTTCTAGTTTTCCCGGAGATGGGTTTTAGCGAGCAGTTAACCCTCGCAGTGCAGGGAAGGCACTAAGGTAGATGTTGTCGAATTCCCAAAGCCGCTCTTTAATAAACACACATATTGACTTTATGCCTAAGCTTTGTAAACTCTCCAATAATAACAGATTTGGAAAAACCGTATATCAGAATCGGCGCCGTGTTTGACACCTTGCCAAATCAGAAATTCATACAATGCTAATTTATATCCATGCAATTTAATTAGACGTAATTCATTACCATTTCATTAAATAATTTGTGCACTTTTCACCTAATATGTATAATCTAATTATAAAGCGCTCCAGGGAACGAGTATGGGCTTTTACTTAGACATGGCGGATCGGTTAATTACGCTTCAGTTGCAAGGCACTTTGGCAGCTTAACTCTCTTCATTTTCTCAGTGAAGACCACGGATTGTAAGAGGATTTTCTGTCATAGTTCAGGGGAAATCAGAGACGGCTCCAGAAATTATTAACTAAGACTAACGTCACATGAGCACCTCGGGAGCCCGCGGGTTCTTCTTCCAGGGGGGTGGAGGCTCACGGAGCAGCCAAGGAGTAGGAAGTGATTGTCCCAATCAAATAGAAGATTTACAAATATCTCCATCCCCAATCTTCGTTTTTAGGGACGGGAACGTAAGTTTGAGTCTAACATCGGGCGTTCAACGCATCCCGGACATTATGGGGCGTTCGCGGGAACTCGTGAGCTTAGCTGTGCAAGAATATATATATACCTTCCTAGTGTATATATATATATATATATATATATATATGACGTGGGGGTCCCCCCCAAAATCCAAACTAGGCCCTTCAGGTCTGGTATGGATTTTAAGGGAAACCCCGCCCCAAAGTTAAAAAAAAAATGACCGGGGGGGTACCCCCCAAAATCCAAACCAGGCCCTTCAGGTCTGATATGGAATTTAAGGGGAACCCCTAGACAAAATTTTAAAAAAAAATGACATGGGGGTCCCCCCCAAGTCCACACCAGGCCCTTCAGGTCTGGTATGGATTTTAAGGGGAACCCCATGCCAAAATTTAAAAAAAAATGATGTGGGGTCCCCCCAAAATCCAAGCCAGGCCCTTCAGGTCTGGTATGGATTTTAAGGGGAACCCCACGGCAATTTTTTAAAAAGAATGAGGTGGGGTTCCCACCAAAGTCCATACCAGGCCCTTCAGGTCTAGTATGGATTTTAAGGGGAACCCCACGGCATTTTTAAAAAAAAAATTATGTGGGGCCCCCCCCCCAAGTCCATACCAGGCCCTTCAGGTCTGGTATGGGTTTTAAGGGGAACCCTGCAACAAATGGTCCCCCCCAAAATCCAAACCAGAACCTTATCCGAGCATGCAGCCCTGGCATGGCAGGAAGGGCTAGGGACAAACGAGCACCCCCCCGTGAACCATACCAGGCCACATGCCCTCAACATGAGGAGGATGATTTGAGGTCCCCCCCAAAGCACCTTGTCCCCATGTTGATGGGGAGAAGGGCCTCATCTACACAACCCTTGCCAGTGGTGGTGGGGGTCTGTGGGCGGGGGCTCATATCGGAATCTGGAAGCTCCCTTTAATAAAGGTGGCCCCCCGATCCCGACCCCCCCCCATGTGAATAGGTATGGGGTACATTCGTTGTCAGAGGGGGTGGGTCACCCATTTACGTCACCGGGTGGCCCCGCCCCTTCTTATAAAAGAAATGTCAAACTGAAGACCGCCCATTCTGGCAGACGCCTGATTGATTGAAGACGAAGAGAGGAAGGAAGATCACCGAAAGAAGAAAGAAGAAGAAGACCTGAAGAAGGACCGGGGCAGAAGAAGAAATAAGAAGAAGACCAGAAGAAGGACCGGGGCAGAAGAAGAAAGAAGAAGAAGACCAGAAGAAGGACCGGGGCAGAAGAAGAAAGAAGAAGAAGACCAGAAGAAGGACCGGGGCAGAAGAAGAAAGAAGAAGAAGACCAGAAGAAGGACCGGGGCAGAAGAAGAAAGAAGAAGAAGACCTGAAGAAGGACCGGGGCAGAAGAAGAAGGAAGAAGAAGACCAGAAGAAGGACCGGGGCAGAAGAAGAAGGAAGAAGAAGACCAGAAGAAGGACCGGGGCAGAAGAAGAAGGAAGAAGAAGACCAGAAGAAGGACCGGGGCAGAAGAAGAAGGAAGAAGAGCTATTTTACACAAGAAAGAACTTTTCAAAAACTGCCTCCTGTTTTTTGTACCACTACGCTCCTTTTTTGGTGAATGGATAGGGGTACAATGTACCCCATACCTATTCACATGGGGGGGTGTCGGGATCTGGGGGCCCCCTTATTAAAGGGGGCTTCCAGATTTCAATAAGCCCCCCGCCCGCAGACCCCCCACAACCACTTGTAAGGGTTGTGGGGATGAGGTCCTTCTCCCCATCGACATGGGGCGAAGGTGCTTTGGGGGGGGACCTCAAAGCATCTTCCCTATTTTGAGGGCATGTGACCTGGTATGGTCCGAAGGGGGGGGCACTCATTCATCCCCACCCCCTCCTGCCAAGCTCCACCTTTTATTATTAAAAAAAAAAACCCAAAAACAAAACATCCTTCAGCTCCAGTCATGACTTTGCCTAGGTTGAGATGATGTCATCAGTCTGCTGCAGGCAGGAGGAAGCATTTCCTCAGTCCCCCCTTCCCCTCCATCAGTGATCAGACTGCAACATTGTAGCTTTGTAGCAAGTCACAAGGCCAGAGGCTGTAGCCTGGGGCCGATCCGTGTCAGACATTTGTAAACACAGCCAGGATCTGCACCGGCACCGGGATTTACACGCCTGTGACGTCTCAGAACAGGCATCCCAGGCCGGGACGTACATTGTGAACCTAGATGATGCCTGAACAAAAATGGCGCTGTAATTCTGATGAGTAATATAGATTTTTTGGGGGAAGGGAGTCCTGTGATCCCAGGCCGGGACGTAGACAGTGACCTTGGGTGACGCCTGAACAAAGATGGCGCCGTGATTCTGATGAGCAATAGAGATTATCGGGGGGGGGGGGG
>BLSH010088977.1:113879-127734 GCA_018402905.1 Glandirana rugosa | reverse complement strand
TCTTGATAGAGAAGTAAAAGGGCACTGGCCGCTAAGGAGACACGACCCGGTTCCTCAAAGATATTCCGAAAGAGTTTCAAGAAGCTAGACAGGTTATAAACCACTGGATTATTGTTCTCCCACAAAAGGGCGGCCCAGGCTAACAACTCGCTGGACAGGAGAGATATAATAAAGGCTACCTTTGCCCAATTGGACAGGAAGTTTTGGGGCTGGAGTTCAAAATGAATAGTGCACTGGCTAAGGAACCCCCTGCAGGCCTTGGAGTCCCCAGAGTAATGGGATGGAGCTGGTAAATGCAGAGAATTTGTGACTACGGCGGTAACCGGAATAGGTGTGGGAGCAGATAGCGGTTGAGGTTGTTGAACCTGGGGTCCTAAGGAGGCTTAAACTGTTCAAAGCGTGAGGCAAAATCCTGGAGGAATCGCATCACCTGGGTCTGATTAGATTCCTGGGTCTTGAGTCTGCGGACTATGCCCTGCAGTGGATCATCTGCGGGTAGCGGCACACCAGCCGGATCCATGGCCGATCAAACTGTCAGGTCACCTTGAGTCAGGTGACAGATGCACGCTGTTGGGGTAGGAGCGCACCACTATGGTTGTGGACCCTTTGGCTGACTGCTGCGGATGGGGCTCTGGGTGATTCCGGAAAGCAGGTCCTCCTGAGTGAATATAAATAGCTGACTCTAATCAAAATTAATCAAAATTAATCAATCAATATAAGAATAACCCAACTTAACACTCCATGACACATAATAAAATCATTTTTGACTTAGTGAATATAAAATGCTGAGTGCTGTATAAATAGTCCATAAGATAAAAATAGTTCAATGAGTGTAGAAAAAAAATAAATAAATAAAAATTAAATATAATCCTCCTAGAGTTGTGAAAATGATGATCCAATAACTAATTGTCCTCTTTCCATGCAACCTCCGTGATCCTTCCTAATGGTGCATAAGCAAACCAAAAATGTGCAAGGTGCTCCTTCCACCAGGTGCAATGGACGCTCACCTTAATTAGCGCCCCCCACTCGGGCCAATTCTCGTTTTGTGGTGTAAGATGCTTCTCTTGTATAAATACAAAGACACACTTTAACTGCACATCGACCTCTTCATAGTGCTGACTGCACAAAAACTGGATGAGAGTGCTAACCGCACAAAGATAATACGTGCTAATCGCACCATATGGGACCGACGTGCTAATTGCACAAATTGTATAAAGTAAATAACGATGCTAATCGTACCGAAGAGATAATAAAGTACTAAACGCACAGGACCTGAGCAAATATTTCCTTCCAACTAATACATGACATTGTTTTGTAATGTTATATAGTGTTCCCTGTTAGAGGCTGTGGTGGAGCCCTGCTGAGGGAAGATTACTTAAGCACACATGTGAGAGGTGCACGGTCTCTAAGCTGAACATAAGCAGAGAGGTAAGCAGACAGATAGGCAATGGAATGTTACTGCAGATTCATGACAGGGTCTCACCAATAGCTGTGTCATTGCTCTGGATTCAGAGAAGATAAAATCACTCTGCTGGTAATGGAAACAGTATGTCCCAGAATGCAGATCTCAAAGGTTGATGGCAATATGTCAAGTCAATCTTGATCCATGTCCATATGCGTTTCAACAAAGTGAATAGGCAGAAGCCTGGTAATACCAGCAACTGTGTCACCGCTCTGGATTTGGAGAAGACACTCTGTGGCTAACTGTCACAGCAACCATAAGTCTAGAAATTGCCACAATATAGAAGCCAATGCCCAAAGATAACATTTTAATTTTTTTTTTCTTTGCCTTGTCCTATCCACAGAGTGAGTACTCGGAGATTGGGTCACACAAGAGCTTGTGCCACTTCTCTGGACCTGGAGAGTGCCCTGTAGCTAACACAATACACAAAGGTCTGGAAACCACCCAAAGGCAGAGCCTAGTGGCCAAAGGTCACATTCCAGGCTAGTCCCACAATCTTTTGGCAAAGCTGTGTCCTAGTATGACCTCCAAAACTGCTGCTAAAAATAAGCCAACCCAGATAGCTGCTGTGAAGAGACTAGCTCAACCAGCATATGTGAGGTCTTGCTTTAAGTTACAGAAGAAAAAATATCCACAGTGTAATAAATATCTTGATAGAAGAGTATCATTTTGTTCTGACGGCAGGGAGATTTCCGCACTCTAAGCACACAATGATCATATATATATATATATATATATATATATATATATATATATATATAGCTGATGGTGGCACTGATGGTTCAGGAAAAACCCAACAGGGTGGTTGTACAGAAGTCGTTTGATAGATAGACTTCTGTACAACCAGGGTGCTCATACATGGATCAAAATTCCTCTGGTCTCTGCTGAACTGGCCGAATTTTGATCCATGTATTGCCTGCTTTAGCTATAGTTGTTATTAAATGACTGTCCTACTTTACAGTATCACATTTTCCAGAAAAACTGTTATTTTTTTAGGTGAAACAAATGTATAGATTTTTGTATTATTGTAGATATAAACAGAAGTTACAAGTAATAATTTAGTTAAAGCAATTTTAATTTACCACTCATTTTTTTTAGACTCTTGAAGCATCTAAGCTTAATGAACACATTTATGCTCAGTATATTCCACAATTACAATGTTCCAATCAATTAACACTCATGTGTTACAATCATTGAGGTTATTTTATTGTTTTGCTCCTTTACAAAACAAGTTTGCCTAATACTGAACTTGCATGTGAATACAATAACAGAAATGTTTTATCCATTCACTGTTTATAGAACTATCTTTGGCGTTCTATTTTACAACACATTACTATAATTGCTTTTTTATCTTTTGTACAACACAAAACAAATGCTTCAGGCATAATGCCAACCTTGATGACCATTATCTATTTTCTTTCTTTTTCAATTAGGCTATTGCAAAATCAATTTATTTGTTATGAATTGTCCCCTTTTCATGTCTTTTTACAACAGGCAATTTACTAGAAAACAAAAATACCACAGGTATTTAGTATACTGCACATCACAAAGTATTGAAATTTTACAGGAACATGTAATGTTACCTAAATATACAGTTTTTATGTTAGTCTGGAAATTCTGTCTGGCTCTCTGACTTCAAGCAGTATTAAACTGAAGACCAAAAATGTAATAAATTGCAGTTTACCAGTCATTAGATGTGTCAGATTCATTTTTTTTCTTTTTTTTTAGGCTCTTCACTCTGTTTTCACCTGGTGATCCAGCCAGTAACACACCTCTTGTATTAGAGTGCCCCCACTCTGGATGAAGGGGCACAGGGGCACCTTTGGACAGCAGCATGGTCAGTTTGGGGGGAGGGGAGCATTAGATGTAATGGTTGATTTAGGTACATTAGCAAATTGAACCCAAACCCCAGCTCACATTGCAGTCACAAAAACAATAACAGCAACAGTTATTTATTTTTGTGATAAAGGTTTTTGCATATATACATATAAGCTGATCATTGTAAGCACCCCTGTGAGTATTACATGGTTTTTCTAAACACTCTAAACTGCTACAATTAGAAGAACAGGGAGGGGGAGGCACCAACTAAGTATAGTATTATATGATCAACATTTATTGCACAAGATAAAAAAACACTTATGGGATGTAAAAAAGGTTCATGGCCATCATCATCTGATCAGTCCTGGTGGTTCCTGTGCCACTCCTCAGGGTCCACACACGTTCCGATGGCTGGTGGGGATGTGCGCCGGGTGGATAGCTGGATCTCCGTCCAGGGGTAACAGGAAACTCCACGCTGACCAACATGGAACACGGATGCGGAAGTAACGCCACCAGGACAGGACGGAAGCCCTGGTCCCGACTTCCATCCTGTCCCAGTGATGTCACATCCACGGTCCATGCTGGTCAGTTTCCTGTTATCCCTGGACGGAGATCCAGCTATCCACTGTCATACATCCCCATCATCCATCGGGTTGTTTGTGGAGCCTGTGGGGTGGCACAGGAACTGCCAGGACTCATCAGATGATGATGGCCATGAACCTTTTTACAGCCTGTGAGTGTTTTTATTTTGTGCAATAAATGTTGAATATATAATACTACACTTAGTTGGTCGCCTCCCCCTCCCTGCTCTTATACATGTTTTACAGAGGTCCTGGACACACTCTGAGGATGGCTGCCTTCCTTTAACCCCTCATTCACCTATTATTTTTGACTAGCAGACTTTACCATTGCTCTTTCAGCAATTACCTACTATTTTTAATAGAAAGGACATATACCATTGGAGTGCCAGATCCCCAATTTACTTTACCTCTCATTTAAACTAATACAATTGCAGGAGAGCTTGTTCTTTTGAAAGACAACAGACTTAATAACAGGATTAGAAATAGACTTGATAAACTTAACATTAATAAGTCACTGGAACCAGATGACCTACACTCGAGGGTCCTTAATCACTTCAGCCCCGGAAGGATTTACCCACTTCCTGACCAGAGCATTTTTTGTGATACAGCACTACTTCACTTTAACTGACAATTGCTTGCACAGTTGTGCAATGCTGTACCCAAACTAAATTTATGTCCCTTTTTTCCCACAAATAGAGCTTTCTTTTGATGCTATTTGATCACCTCTGCGGTTTTTATTTTTTGCCCTATAAACAAAAAAAGAGTGACAATTTTGAAAAAAAAACAATATTTTTTACTTTTTGCTATAATACATATCCAAAAAAAAATGTAACATCAGTTTGGGCCAATATGTATTCTTCTACATATTCAGCTACGGCGATTTGTGCAGGAGACCGAAGGCAGCTGGTCGGCAAGTGGTTAAGAAACTCAGCCAAGTGATAGCCAGACCATTGTTTTTTAATTTTTATGGACAGTCTACTGACTGGAATGGTATCAGCTGATTGGAGAAAAGCCAATGTAGCACCAATATTTAAAAAAGGGCCGAGATACATCTCTGGGAACTACAGGCCAGTAAGCCTACCATCAATAGTCTGCAAGCTCTTAGAGGGGAAGATAAGGGACTATATACAAGATTTTAGTAATGAAGTATAATTAGCAGTATTCAAAACATTTTTAGTGCGAAGGATGGGATTTTTATGGTGCCATAAATGATAAACACAAATACATTTATTAAAAAAGCATTTTTATTTTATATCCCATATAAAAAGTTTTTTGTGCTGCATATAAACCTATACAGTCTCTTTCATTGGTTGTGTCCCTGATATAGGATACACGTTAATCATTACCATACATACAGAACTGTTTAAATGATGTGAGAACTTGCTATAGATGCCCTGTGGTTCTATATGTTTCGCTAATCGTTTCCTCAGGAACAAAGAGGCTATATGCAAGTTCTAGAACAACATAAAAAATGGATAGTAGTTACAAAAAGGACAAATACATACAGACCATATACGTGCATATCTATTAGAATATTGACATGATTAAATGTATACAATATAAAGAAAAGGGTTGTGCATACAATTAGTACATACACTTGGGTTAATTCATCAAAAAAGGAGGAGGGGGTATATCTCCAATGAGACCATTATATCTTACCTGTACATGGTAAGGGTAAAATCATTCTATTGTCCACATCAATTAATTATCTCAAATCAAGCGCCCTCAGCCCAAAAAGAAGGCACATAAAAGAAGGGATGGGGAAAACATCCCAGTTGGAGGACAGACCGCGCCCGGGTCCTAAATGGAGGCTGCAGAGTAAACTCTATGGATGGAGTATACCAAGTCCCTAGAGGTATTGATCTAAAAATCAAACTGGAAGATACATTGTCAGAGCCCTCTAATGATAAAACCTGAGGGCAAATCATTCAAATTCCATAAAGTAAAAAGAAAAAACAAGACAGAAAGACAGGAAAACAAGAAGGACATGTATATAGGGGTAGCCCTTAATGATTTTAAACTACAGGGCTAAATGGCATCTAGGAGGAAAGAGGGGGTATGGCCTAGAGGAGAAAGGATCATTTAAATATACATACCATGGTGATAGGGTGGATCTTGGACATTTAATAGGTGAGAGGCAATTTGTTTGGAGGAGTCATCAGGAACGCTGAATAGCGTTCATTTGTGTGGAATGGGGTTTTTCATTAATCATGTTTTTGTCTTTTCATATGGTGACAGTTTCCCAATTTTGTTTTGAGGCATTAGGCCTTCCGTTTGGATAAACTGAAGTGGCCATGTATCCATTGCTTTGATTGTATTCTGGCTGCAAGCTTTATATCTGACACACACCACTGAGATACTCCTGGAGCATTCCTGAGGAATCTGTGCCCCAAACCTAGGGTCAACCTGGGGATTGGATGAATATTCAAAGTAACAATACCATATCAGGATTTTCCCTGTTTTGGCTTTACAGGCTATAAAGGAGGTCCTAATATTGGACCTCCCAGGTGTAGGGGCATAGAACCCTATCACCGTAATATGTATAGTTAAATGATCCTTTCTCCTCTAGGCCATACCCCCTCTTTCCTCCTAGATGCCATTTAGCCCTGTAATTTAAAATCATTCAGGGCTACCCTTATATACATGTCCTTCTTGTTTTCCTGTCTTCCTGTCTTGTTTTTTCTTTTTACTTTATGGAATATGAATGATTTGCCCTCATGTGTTATCATTAGAGGGCTCTGACAATGCATCTTCCAGTTTGATTTTTAGATCAATACCTCTAGGGACTTGGTATACTCAATCCATAGAGTTTACTCTGCAGCCTCCATTTAGGATCCGGACGCGGTCTATCCTCCAACTGGGATGTTTTCCCCATCCCTTCTTTTATGTGCCTTCCTTTTGGGCTAAGGGCGCTTGATTTGAGATAATTAACTGATGTGGACAATATGATGATTTTACCCTTACCATGTACAGGTAAGATATAATGGTCTCATTGGAGATATACCCCCCTCCTCCTTTTTTGATGAATTTACCCAAGTGTATGTACTAATTGTATGCACAACCCTTTTCTTTAGAATGTATACATTTAATCATGTCAATATTATAATAGATATGCACGTATATGGTCTGTATGTATTTGTCCTTTTTGTAACTACTATACATTTTTTATGTTGTTCTAGAACTTCGTATAGTCTCTTTGTTCCTGAGGAAGCGATTAGCAAAACATGTAGAACCACGGGGCATCTATAGCAAGTTCTCACATAATTTAAACAGTTATGTATGTATGGTAATGATTAACGTGTATCCTATATCAGGGACACAACCAATGAAAGAGACTGTATAGGTTTATATGCAGCACAAAAAACTTTTTATATGGGATATAAAATAAAAATGCTTTTTTAATAAATTTATTTGTGTTTATCATTTGTTGCACCGTAAAAATCCCACCCTTCGCACTAAAAACGTTTTGAACATTGTTTACAGGGATGAGGTGCCTGTTGGCCCAGTGATTTGACGTAATAAAACATTATAATTAGCAGTAATCAGCATGGATTCATGAAGAATCGTTCTTGCCAGACCAATCTACTAACCTTCTATGATGAGGTGAGCTGTCATCTAGATAGAGGAAGGCCTGTAGAGGTGGTGTATCTATATTTTGCAAAGGCATTCAATACAGTACATAAACCTTTACTGTACAAACTAAGGTCTGTCAGGATTGACAATATGGTGAGTACCTGGATTGAAAACTGGCTACGTGGGCGAGTCCAGAGGGTGGTGATAAATGGGGAGTATTCAGAGTGGTGTGGAATGTGGGGTCCCCCAGGGTTCTGTCCTGGGATCAATCCTATTTATTTTATTCATAAACGATCTGGAGGATGGGATAAACAGCTCAATCTCAGTATTTGCGGATGATACAAAGCTAAGCAGGGAAATAACTTCTATGCAGGATGTGGAAACCTTGCAAGAAGGTGGGCAACTACACAGCAAATGAGGTTTAATTTTGGAAAATTTAAAATAATGCATTTGTGTCACGTACCTGGTGGATGAGTCTGACTTATGCAGTGGGTAACCTCCCTTACGACCCTGGCTCGGGAACCCCTGGTAGAGAAGACAGGTGGCTCGGGAGTGCAGGATGGCACGAGGGTCGGACTGGGTCACTGGTGTTGATAGGAAGTCCGTAGGTGCACTCGTGCACAAGAAGTGTGGTCGTACAGGCCGGGTCGTGAAGCTGGCTGGCGGTGCAGTACTGAAGGATCAGGCAGATGGATGGTCGGGTTCAGGCAGGGTCGTCAACAGGCGGGCAGCAGAAGTACAGGAGGGCTAGGCAGGAGGGTGGTCGTAGGCAGTCCAGGGGTCGGTGCAGGTGGGAATCAGCAAGGTCAGGCAGGCCGGGTCGTAGGAACAGGTAATCAAAGTACAGGCAGATCAGGAACACACACCACACGCTGTAGATCAGACAGCAGAGTCTGTGTGCTGCTGAGGTGTTTAAATAAGGCAGCTGGGCTCCAATCAATGGAATCACCCTGCACAACTGTTAACCCTTAGTGACCCCTGCGCTGGTTAGCAGATCCAAGACATGCCTGCATAGGTGCAGAAAGTCAGCTTTAGCCACAGATTCTCTTCCTAACAATTTGGGTGCTAAAAATTTGAATGCAGTTTACTCGCTAGGAGGAGAACCTCTGGACAAATCTAGGAAGGAAAAGGACCTGGGGTCCTAGTAGATGACAGGCTCAGCATTGGCATGCAATGTCAAGCTGCTGCAGGCAAAGAAAACTGAATATTGGAATGCATTAGAAAAGGGATTAATTCCAGAGATAAAACTATAATTCTCCCACTATACAAGACTCTGGTCCAGCCGCATCTTGAGTATGCTGTCCAATTCTGGGCACCATTTCTCAGGAGGGATGTGCTGGAGCTGGAGAGGGTCCAGAGAAGGGGTACAAAGCTAATAAAGGGACTGGAGGATCTCAACTATGGGGAAAGACTACAACCTCTGGGGGAATCTAGGAAGGAAAAGGATCTGGGGGTCCTAGTAGAGGACGGGCTCAGCAATGGCATGCAATGCCAAGCTGCTGCAAGCAAAGAAAACAAAATATTGGCATGCATTAAAAAGGGGATTAACTCTAGAGATAAAACGATAATTCTCCCACTATACAAGACTCTGGTCCGGCTGCATCTTGAGTATGCTGTCCAATTCTGGGCACCAGTCCTCAGGAGGGATGTGCTGGAGCTGGAGAGGGTCCAGAGAAGGGCTACAAAGCTAATAAAGGGACTGGAGGATCTCAGCTTGAGAGAAGATATGATTTCAATGTACAAATACCATACTGGTGACCCCACAATAGGGAAAAAGCTTTTCTGTGAAAGGGAATTTAAAGACACGTGGCCATTCGCTAAAATTAGAAGAGAATCAGTTTAACCTTATACTGCATAGAGGATTCTTTACTTGATTCTTATCCTGGAACAATGGTCTTATACATATTAGCGAAGTTACCCTGTTGTCTTCAGGAGGGGCCATTCAGACATCATGTCTCCATCTAAGGCAGACTCTTAACATGTTAATTTGGGAACTGTTGGGGATCTTAATGTAAACATGGTAACCTGGTATCTTGTGCTGGGTTCAGAAACTCAAGAAGCTTCAATGCTGGCCAATCAGGAGTCAATGCAACTCCAGCCAATCAGGGTGCTTGATGGGGGTGAATGCAAAGGGTGGGCAGAAGGCCCATGACAAAACCATTTGCCCAGCATAATCCGGTCCCTTTTTTTGAGCCCAGACTTCCGACGATCATATGGGTCCCACTCAGAGTAATGTATCAGCCTCACCTTTTCTTTATTTCTATTACTGTTATGTAACTTTTACGGTCCTACAGTTTATCTTTTACTTTTATAACATTTGTAAGTACAGTGCCACATCTTTCTTTTTGTATCACTAGTTTGTAATGTTTATTGGTAACACCTTCGCTTTTAAAGGTGTACCAGCTATGTCATATTTGGTATTAGTTGATTAACACAAGTTTCTTTTCTGTATAATAGTAAGTTAAAATAAATTAGATCTTTATTTTTTAGCAAAGATGTCATTGATTACTGATTTTATTTGTAATAACCGCAATAGCATGGGTTGATTCTTGTGTACACAAATGGTTGTAATCACTTTGTTTATTAATCATTAAGCGTATAAGTGTGTTAGGTTAATATCACTTTAACAGATGGTGCCCCATTAGTGAGGAGTTTAACGTTTAGGTGATTGTGGGTTCAGTAAGGCTTATCTATGTCTTTGTTTTTCACCTCTGTCTGAACACCTAAACTAGTAAACTTCCAAGAACTTTCTTTTTTTTTACCTTTTATCTATACTAACACTTTGATGAGACAGATTTTGAATAGTATAATTAAAATAAGATTGTAAGTGTGGATAAGGGCTGCGTTTCCACTAGTGCAACTCCAAAGTTGCACGATTGACTGTGAAGTGCGATTTTGAATGCGACTTTGATCCAAATTCACACTCTGGGTCGAGGTTGCATTGGCAAATTGCATCAGAGTACTGCAGGTACTTTTTCCAAGTTGCTGCAACTTTAAGTCGCATAGATTGGAACAGGTGCCATGGAAATCAACGGGCTGTGACTTGTAATGCAACTTTATGTGTCCAGAGTCGCATGACAAGTTTTGCTAGTGGAAACGGAGACTAGGTCACCTTGAATGATCTTGATGTGTATTAATCTGTATTTTTTAGTAATCTACTAAATGGGGATTGTAAACTTTGTAGTTTTGTGAACACTGGCTATAGTATAACTGCTGCAAACCTTATTGCTAATAGCTGTGCCTTTGTTTACCAAAAAGCAGGTCCAGTTGACCCTTGAATGAGATTAGGCCAGGCTTTGTGATTGAAAGGCACATGTGGGATGGGGGCTGTGTTTCCACTAGTGCATCTCCAAAGTCACACGATTTAGAGGGTGACTGTGAACTGCGACTTTGAATGCAACTTTGATCCAAATTTACACTCTGGGTTGAGGTCGCATTGGGAAATCGCATCATAGTACTACAGGTACCTTTTCCAATACACTGCAACTTTAAGTTGCATAGACTGGAACAGGAGCTTTTGGAATCAATGGGCTGTGACCTGTAATCCAACTTTATGTCCAAGGTCGTGGAAACAGACTAAATCCCACTAAATGTACTTGAGAATGAATCTTTCTTCATTGCAATTACTAACTGGAAATTGTAATTACACCTGTATACTATACTGTGGCTGATGTGAACCATATTGTTAAGACCCTGTTCTCACCTAAGCGTTTTTCAGCTTGTAAAATGCTCAGGTGTGAATAGCTGTGCCTCAAGTAACTACCTTTTGTACTCCAAGCAGTCATATAGTTTCTTGATTATCCAAGTTTGATCTAATCACTCTTGAGATAACAGGAGTAGCCCTAAATTAAGCATTTCTCTTAGAATACTTCAGAAAAGTCCACGGGGGAGATTGAACTATTAACGAGTTTGGGAAGTCTCCAGGTTTTTTTGTTTTTGAAGGGCTATAGTCAAGAACAATATTGTTCTGACAAGTAGTGAAAAAGAAAAACAACGGGTCAGGGGAGGGACCACTCACTGATTAGAGATCAGCTACCTCTGAGGCAACCGATTAAAGTTTGGGAAATCCGATCAGGGTTCAATCCGTTAGGATGGGAAATCAAATCGCTTCAAGGAGGGGGTCTGGGTGTGGTAAACCCTACCAACTGACCCCAAGAGAAGAGATGATAGATAAATATGGACCCTGGATGATAAAATATATTTGTGATTGGGAACGTTGAACTGGAATTAATTTTTCAAAGAGAGGTATTTTTAAACCTAAAGTATGGGAACAGCTATAGTCTAGTCATCACAAGAAGATGACGCAGCCATAGGAAAGAGATGCTTGGGCTATATGGATGCTGGAGTCAGTGAATAGGGCAGAGGAAGGGAATGTTTTGACTGTGGGATTTAAGAAGAAATCATTCCAAGCACTACTTGAGGGTAGGGACAAACAGAAATGTCTCAACCCCAAAGTTGTGGCAGTGATAAACAGGGGGACAAGGAGCAATTGTCAGGGCCTGGGCCTTATGCAGGTGCCCAGTCCGTAACAACAAAGTGCTTAAGTGCTGATATGAACTGTCACCTTTTCACCTTGGCTGACAATAAGGGAAAGCCAAAAAGTAACAAATTTGATACCCCAGTAAAATGTGAATTACAGGGGGAGGGTGTGGCACAGGAACAGGAAGAGGAAGTTCAATCAGCCAGCCAAGGGAAGGCTATGCTGGCATTAAGGGAGAAAAGTCTCCAGGCAGAAGGGATACTTTCTGTCCCTCCTGATGGAATAGGATGGGACATTAAATATCACTGGTAAAAGGTGAAGTAAGCGTGCAGGAAGGACTCTGACACTGATCTTTGCATGCAGGTGGTTGGCAAAACAGTATGAACATTTGAAGTTGCAAAACACATCGCTAAAAGACGCTCTAGAAATATCAAAAAGTAAGGTTAGTGCTTTAGAAGCTTCTATGGCAAATTCTGATGCTATCCACCAGAAAATAGTAATCGAAAACCAGAGATTACAGTTCATCAGCTTGGAAAAAGACTGAAGGATGCAGAAAGTGAGGTGAAGGATGCAGAAAGTGAGGTGAAGGGATTATCTGTCAGCTGCCAGGAGCAATTTGCCCAGTTTTCAGATAGAGTGGATGACAAAGCAAAACATTTGGGTATCTCTGAGGTCAGTGGGACATCCTCCACACCTAAGGTATGTACCAATAGGAATAAATCCACAGAAGGTAAGAGCTCTTTAAAAATTGCCCCTATATTTTGTCGCAAGAAAGAACTACTAATCCAGGAAAAGCCATCCCACTATCAGCTACTGACCCTCCTCAGTCATCTAAAACAAAACCTTTTGTTAAGAGATGCTATACAACATTAGATAACATTAAATGCCATTTATGTGGACTCTTTGGTCGCATAGCTAAATTCTGTCTATCCAATCCCTTTAGAACAAAGAGACGTGATTTTGAAGTGCACTCAGCATGCTTTGCAACGTAGTCTAGGGGTAATCACTATGAAAAGCCTAGATCATGGGCCCCATTCCTAAGGTAAGGAATGCATCCATACAGGCTGAGTATGGGCTAATGAAATGGGATGGCTCTTTGGAAGAAGGTCAACCCTTCAAAACAAGTATTAGGGGTTTAAAAAGAGGTTCAGGTCAGTATACAAAACAGGCTGGTATTTGGGGTGTCTAGAGTTTGCCTTCAAGCTAGCTGATTGTGAGAGTGTGCTTATGGTGTGAAATACATGGAACATATGTTGTGTCACCTGATTTACCTGTCTGTTTGTTGTCCCAGCAGCTGACAGCCCACTGGAAACTGACCCCCCTTCTTTCTAGCCAGGCGAGAGGGTGAAGAGAACTGTATTAACATGCAAATTTGTGTACTCAATGGAATGTGTTTTGTTTTTCAGAGAGAGAGTTCTGAAGAGGTTCTATTTGCTGAGGTATTACAATTGATAGCTAAGCGGTACCACTAAAAGGTTTCACGAGTAGAGTTGAGCAAACTTCTGGAAGTCCGGGTTCTGCTGGTTCGGCTGAACTTTGGGACAAAGTCCGGGTTCGGGTCCGGACAGAACCCGAACTTTGTCCCGGACCCCGAACCCCATTGAAATCCACTTTGGAAAATCACCATGGCGAATCGATAGTTAACATTATGGAGTCGTTTATCTTGGAGAAGTCTTGAGAGAGAGACTTTTTGTTTTGTGTAAGGTAACTCATGTGTTTAAACGTACAATTATGTCAAGAGAAGTGGGAGAGCGGACCGATCTTTCTTCCCCCCAGTCAAAGGTCACCCGACAGTCGACGACCCTGTTGTTTGTCTGTCCATTTAGTCCACTGTGTTGTATACAAGGTACATAAAGTGTGGTATTCGTGTGAGAGTGTTAGTCGATCGAACTTCCGTTTGAGATCTGTGGGGTTTATGGTCGGACAAAACATATGACTGGA
>BLSH010088977.1:79343-95842 GCA_018402905.1 Glandirana rugosa | reverse complement strand
AGGGAGAGGTTCCTGCTGGTGCTGTGAGGGACAGATTATTGTTCTCAAATCATCACGTACTGCTAGAGGGAAAGGTTCCTGCTGGTGCTGTGAGGGACAGATTATTGTTCTAAAATCATCTCCTAGTGCTATAGGGAGAGGTTCCTGCTGGTGCTGTGAGGGACAGATTGTTGTTCTAAAATCATCTCCTAGTTTTATAGGGAGAGGTTCCTGCTGGTGCTGTGAGGGACAGATTATTGTTCTAAAATCATCTCCTACTGCTATAGGGTGAGGTTCCTGCTGGTGCTGTAAGGGACAGATTATTGTTCTAAAATCATCTCCTACTGCTATAGGGAGAGTTTCCTGCTGGTGCTGTGAGGGACAGATTATTGTTCTAAAATCATCTCCTAGTTCTATAGGGAGAAGTTCCTGCTGGTGCTGTAAGGGACAGATTATTGTTCTAAAATCATCACATATTGCTAGAGGGAGATGTTCCTGCTGGTGCTGTGAGGGACAGATCATTGTTCTCAAATCATCACATACTGCTAGAGGGAGAGGTTCCTGCTGGTGCTGTGAGGGACAGCTTATTGTTTTAAAATCATCTCCTAGTTCTATAGGGAGAGGTTCCTGCTGGTACTGTGAGGGACAGATTATTGTTCTAAAATCATCTCCTACTGCTATAGGGAGAGGTCCCTGCTAGTGCTGTAAAGCACAGATTATTGTTCTAAAATCATCTCCTAATTCTATAGGGAGAGGTTCCTGCTGGTGCTGTGAGGGACAGATTATTGTTCTAAAATCATCTCCTAGTTCTATAGGGAGAGGTTCCTGCTGGTGCTGTGAGAGACAGATTATTGTTCTAAAATCATCACATACTGCTAGAGGGAGAGGTTCCTGCTGGTGCTGTGAGGGACAGATTATTGTTCTAAAATCATCACATAATGCTAGAGGGAGAGGTTCCTGCTGCTCCTGTGAGGGACAGATTATTGTTCTAAAATCATATCATACTGATGTAGGGAGAGGTTCCTGCTGTTGGTGTGAGGGGTGCATTTCTTGCACAAAAATAAAAAGTGCGTCTACTTTGTTGTTTTCCAAAAAAAAGAAGAATTTATTATTCTTTTTTTTTGTATTAATAAATAGTGATACATAGTACATTTGCGGCCAATGAGGAGAGCGTCAAATAAGGGACGTGGTCGTGGTTCTGCTGGTGTTGGTGGTGTTGGTGAAGTTCCTGTTGCAAGGAGAGGAGGTGGTCGATTTGTGTCAGCTACACGCACAAGTGAAACACTTTCTTCAGGTGTGAGTAGCTGACAGAACCTTCAACGTTATATGGTAGGCCCGAATGCCGCTCAACGAATGGTGAGGCCAGAACAAGTACAGGCGATAGTAGATTGGGTGGCTGACAATGCATCCAGTTCCTTCACATTGTCTCCCACCCGGTCCCTGGATGAAAGCTCAGAGTTGGCACCTGAACCCCATGGCCATCTGTCTTTCACCTCAGCCCCTTGTAAATCAGCCAAGCAGTCTGAGCCCCAAGTCATGCAACAGTCTCTTATGCTTTTTGATGACTCTCCTGGTGCGCTTTCCATGGGCCATCCACATAGCCCTGCCCCAGAAGTGGAAGACATTGAGTGCACCGATGCCCAACCACTTCTGTTGCAGGATGAGGACATGGAAACACCAGCGCAGCACATCTCTGATGATGACGAACCAGAGGTGCCAACTGCTGCAGCTTTTCACAGTGTGCAGACTGACAAGGAGGGCAGTGGTGAAGGGTGGGTGGAAGATGATGTGGAGGAGGATGATGAGGTCCTAAACCCCACATGGAATGAGGGTCATGCGAGTGACTTGTGCAGTTTGGAGGAAAAGGTAGTGGTCGCACAGAAGCACCAGCACAGCAAAAGAGGAAGAAGGTTGCAAAAGCGGAGCGAGCGTCCCCTAGACAGTACACCTGCTACTACCCACCGCACCTAGGGACCTAGCACACCAAAGGCAGCTCAAAGGCGTTCCCCGGCATGGCAGTTCTTCAAACAATGTATTGACTACAAGACACGAGTGTTTTGCACGCTGTGCAATGAGAGCCTGAAGCGAGGCATAAATGTTCTAAATCTGAGCACAACCTGCATGACAAGGCATCTAAATTCAAAGCACGAGCTGCAGTGGAATAAGTACCTCAAAATCCAAGAAAAGTCTCGGCCTCCTCCTGCTTCATCCTCTGCTGCTGCCTTGGCCTCTTCCTCCACCTCTACAGTGCCAGTGTCACCTGCCACCCAGCAATCAGACCATGTGACAGCAACGCCACCATGTCCGCCACTGTCCCCAAGCATTTCTACACAGTCCCATGGAAGCTTACAGCTCTCCATCTCCCAAACACTGGAGAGAAAGAGGAAGTACCCCCTTACCCAACCGCGATCCCTGGCCTTGAATGCCAGCATTTCAAAATTCCTGGCCTTTGAAATGCTGTCATTCCGTCTGGTGGACACGGACAGTTTTAAAAACCTGATGGCGTTGGCTGTCCCACAGTACGTGGTTCCCAGCCGCCACTACTTTTCCAGGCGAGCCATCCCTTCCCTGCACAAACAAGTCAGGGACGAGATCAAGTGTGCACTGCGCAACGCCATCTGTGGCAAGGTCCACATAACCACTGATACATGGACCAGTAAGCATGGGCAGGGACGCTATATCTCGCTAACTGCACACTGGGCAAATGTAGTGGCGGGTGATCCTGAGGCGGCTAGCCATTTGGCGCATGTCCTTCCACCACCGAGGATTGCAGGGCATTTCTCTTTGCCTCCTGTTGCCTCCTCCACCTACTGTGCTTCCTCCTCCTCCTCCTCTACCACCTCCTCATCTGCTCAGCGTAACACCTTCACCACCAACTTCAGCACATCCAGGGGGAAACGACAGCAGGCTGTTTTAAAACTCATATGTTTGGGGGATAAACCCCACACTGCGCAGCAGCTGTGGACAGGCATTGAACAACAGACCGATGAGTGGTTGTTGCCACTGAGCCTCAAGCCTGGCCTGATGGTGTGCAATAATGGGCAAAATCTCGTAGCAGCTCTGGGCTGAATTTGGTGGTGCAGAAATTTCTAAAAAACTACCCAGATATGTCAGAGCTGCTGCAGAAAGTGCGGGCCGTCTGTGCGCGCTTTCAGCATTCTCACCCTGCTGCTGCTCGCCTGTCTGTGCTGCAGCGGAACTTCGGCCTTCCCGCTCACTGCCTCCTATGCGACGTGCCTACAAGGTGGAACTCCATCTTGCACATGCTGGAGAGACCATGCGAGCAGCAGCAGGCAATAGTGGAGTTTCAGCTGCAGTCGCTCTGCAGAACAGCACCACTTCACCACCAAGGAGTGGGCCTCCATGCAAGACCTGTGTACCATATTGTGGTGTTTCGAGTTCTCCACCAACATGGCCACTGCCGATGACGCTGTTCTCAGCGTTACTATCCCACTACTGTCTCCTTGAAAAACACTTCGGGCGATGATGGAAGAGGATGTGGCACAGGAGACAGGAGGAGGAGGAGGAACAGGGGTCATTTCCACGGATATCAGGCCAGTCATTCACAAGTGGCTCAGAGGGTGGGTTCCTGCACCAGCATAGGCCAGGTAAAAAAATTTCAAGCCAGGGCACAGTTCTGGAGGATGAGGAGGACGAGGAAGATGATGAGGAGGAGGAGGAACCGTGTTCACAGCAGGGTGGCACCCAACGCAGCTCCTGGGCATCACTGAAGCATGGCTGGGGGGATACGGAGGACACAGATGATACACCTCCCACAGAGGACAGCTTGTCTTTGCCTCTGGGCAGCCTGGCACACATGAGAGACTACATGCTGCAGTGCCTGCTCAATGACAGCCGAGTTGCCCACATTTTAACTTTACCGATTACTGGGTGGCCACCCTGCTATATCCCCGTTACGAGGACAACGTGCCATCCTTAATTCCCTCACTGGAGTGTGATCAGAAGATGCGCGACTACAAGCGCACGCTGGTAGACAAGCTGCTGATGGCATTCCCAAATGACACAGGGGCTCTGTGGAAGCACAAGGCGAAGGCGGAGGAGGAGGAAGAGGTCGCCAACGCAGCTGTGGCACCACCAGCACCTCAGAAATCAGGGTTAGCATGGTCGAAATGTGGAAAAGCTTTGTCAGCAGCACGCCACAACAAATAGCACCACCAGCTGATAGGCAACGTCTTAGCAGGAGGCAGCATTTCAGCAACATGGTGGAACAGTATGTGTGCACACGCCTACACGTACTGACTGATGGGTCTGCCCGATTCAACTTCTGGGTCTCCAAATTGAGCACATGGCCAGAGCTTGCCCTTGCCTTGGAGGTGCTGGCCTGCCCTGAAGCCAGTGTATTGTCTGAACGTGTGTTTAGCACGGCAGGGGGCGTTATCACAGACAAGCGCAGCTGCCTGTGCACAGCCAACGTGGACAAGCTAACGTTTATTAAAATGAACCAGGCATGGATCCCACAAGACTTGTTTGTACCTTGTGCAGAATAGATATTTAGATCGGCCTCACACAGCCATTGGTATACTTGTCTTTTTTTAATATGTCTCAATATTTTGGGGGCTACCCCAATTAGATAAAAAAAACAAACAAACAAAAAACAGTGTTGGCTACCTCCTCCTCCTCCACCACCGCCACTTCCACCTACACTCACGGTCACGGCCTAGTCAACCTCTAGGCTCTTACTCCCCATCCACCTCCTCCTTCCATTTTTATTTTTTTTATGTGATTTTAAGTTATTTCCCTATCCACATTTATTTTCAGGGCACTTGTCCTACTCTTACCCCCATTTTGCTTCCTTTTGCAGCCTTCTAGCCCTTTCCAGGACTTTTTACAGCCATTTTTGTGCCCAAAAGTTCGGGTCAATATTGACTTCAATGGGGTTCGGGGTCTGGGGTCAAGTTCGGCCGAACCAGACGAACCCGAACATCCAGGTGTCCGCTCAACTCTAGTCAGGAACTATATTTTAAGGGCCTGGCAGCCCATGTTTATGAAAAAAGGCAAAACCAAAGCAAAAGTCCAACATATAATGTCTCCCACACAGGGGTTCTTTTCCAGTAAAAATGCATACGAAAGTGCTAGCCCACCTGGCTACTCTCTTTAGCGGTACCTCGTGTTGACAGCTTCCCACTAATGCACACAGCTCCTCTGGCCTCAGTCCTCAGGCCATTATCGGTCTCTTGCAGACACACATGCAGCCTCTCTGACTCCTGGAGACCTCCTGTCTCTCTTGTGTTGAGCAGTCTCCAACTGGGAGCCCTGAGGTATTTCTAAACCTCCAGAAAAAGGGCTGTGTGCACCTGAGCATGCACCCTGCTGGTCCTCCATAAAATCCTGACACAGGGTTGGAGATTCCGTTCCACCCAAGACACTATGGAATCTCCAAACTACAGAGCCCATTCAGGTATAACTAAAAACCTGGAGAAAGCTGCCAAAGCAATTTTCTACACTCCATATCTACGCTCTGTAGTCCTGCACTGAGCCAATGTGCACACTCTGTGTCCTTTAACTGACCAATTTTGTAGTGACAGGGTCTCGTCCTGCCTCAATATATATACAGTATCAGTTAAATATGAATTTATAATGGGTGGTCACTTAGGGGAAGATTTACTAAAACTGGTTCACAAAGAATCTGGTGCATAGTAACCAAACAGCTTCTAACTTCAGCTTGTTCAATTAATCTTTGACAATAAATCTAAAAGCGGATTGGTAATAGGTTACATTTGCAAGGAAGCATGGTGGGCTTCCATTGTCTTCTACTGTGTAAAAGCTTGGCCTAAATGGAATAAATGAACTATCTTTGTACCATAAGCAGTTGAATATCTATATGTTGCAGTGTTTTGAAGTGCAGGACAGCCCCTTTTCTTTTGAGAGGCACTATGACTTAATATGTTTTCTAGTTGCTTCAATGCTGCACACACACATTTTTTTTTTACAATTTGTTTTTTATTGCACTGGGGGTGGGGGGCTGGATCTGGTTATTGGAGACAAGATCCATGCCCATACAGCTTTGCAGCAGCAAATCGCTTCTAATAGTGATCTTTTGCTCGCTATCAGCCAACAATAGTTTACTATAGCATTAGCTCTAACAGCTCTGTCAGGACCACCGTACTGACAGAGAGTGCCATGATGTCCCTCGTAATGTCAGTACACTCCTTTTAACCATTAACTGTTGTGTTTGCATTCACTTCTACAGCATACTCCTCTGGAGTGGTCTGTAGAAGAATTGAAATTCCAAGAGCTGATTGTTTCAGCTCCTTGGCTTGGCACTGGTCTGGACACTGCATGTAACTGACAGTCAGAGATTCCTGCACCAGTGCTTAGGGGAGACCCAGGAACTTCTGAGACCAGCTGCCATTTTAAAACAGCACTAAACTGGAAAACTGTAATGATCACATGAAAGTGAAATTGTGGGTGTGCTGTAGGAACTAATTTATCAGGCATTTTGCCTGATGACGGAGTCGATGTAGCAACTTTGAAAAGTCTCATTCATGATCATTAATGTTATAATACAGAAAAGCAACCAGGTTTGATGATGACAAATTACGTACTTAATAACTGACATAGACAGCACCACTCAGGGCACTCAGCAAGAAACCTAAAGAAAGTGACCCAGGTGCCTGGATCCAGCAACAAAAATGTTGATGACATTCTGAGGAACAAAAAAGTTTTATTGCAACTATATCACAAGATCGTATGCTGTCATTTTAATTTTTATCAGCTATTTCTGTGTTTAAACAGAATAAATTGTCTTTCTCTTCAGTCAATCATTTCTTTTTATTCATCCTACTCACTTAACGTCATGATTGAAGAAATAGAGCCTCCTACATTCTTTAACAATGTACTTTTCACTGTTATTTCTTTGAACAATTACCTTTCTGGTCCTGAAATTTAATCATCAGTTTCTGCCAAAGCTTTCTGCTACCTTTTTTCTATATCTGTGCTTTTTAAACTCAGTAATGGTTTGTACACTATATGACCTTCTAAAACCGTTTTGTCCCCCCCCAATAGATTCAAACAGCTTTATGTAAGCGAGCAGTTAAAGAAGGATTTCAGGAGAGTATTAAAAAAAAGTTTTTGTGTACTTTAAATAAAAACTTTCCTATGAGAAACATGTAGCTTCCTTTGCTGACGTATTATGCAATGGCTAGTTGTCTGGCTGTCATGCTAAACCAGTTTCAATACTTAAGTCAACCCAAAATAGTAACCCCAAAAAACTAAGAGTGTAATATATTGACTTTACTTTGACTTTCCTGATATGCATATCTGTTTTGGATTAGAAAATCAATGTATTGAAATGTACTGGTGTCCCCCCCCACCCCCTAGAGGCCCAGTGGTGACCTCCAGAGTCAGAGAGAGCTGACATTCCTCCTCAAAGTGTGGATTACTAGGCATGGTGGGTGTAGTGCAAGGTAGAATGATTGGACACCAGTCGCTTTATGAATGCAAAAAGAGATAGCTACTCTAATTGTCTGAGAAAATATGTCTATTCATAACCTGAACTAATTCTAATTCCAGATGCAGCAGTGCCACATATTGACAGTAGAGAGAGATGGACCAGATTCAGGCTTAGGGCAGAAGGCAGTGGATCCAACTACCAATTAGCTAGGCTAGTTACCACCTAGTATAACTAAATTTGTTGCAGTCCTGTTTAGGGCCAGGGTGCTACAGAAAAATGCTCTGTGGGAAGACAGATGTGAAGCAGCAAGGAGTCACAGCCAATGTCAGGAGGCTAGCTGGAGGAGAGTTGCCTGTAAGACTGGCACAATGGTCACTTTCCAGTACGGCTGTGCCCACTTGCACAGAAATGTATGCACAAGGATTTGTCAAGTCCTGTGCTACTCCCTTGGAGGGATCACATCCTCTGGGGGGGGGGGGGGGGGGGGTTGGTGGAATCCTAGTTGGGTAGTTGGGGTTCTAGAGCCAAGAGACCCACATGGATGCTGCCAATACAGAAACTACTGCCTCAATGCATGCACTCTAAATACTCATACCTCTTGTGGATTATTAGCCTAAAAGCTGTTACCTCAACAATGAATATCATTTGTTTACTTTCTTTGTCTAGTCTGAAGTTTCTTAAAGAGGTGCATACACAGCATATAAAAAGAACAGGGCTTGCAACACAACAAGGGGACTGAGCAAGAGTAAGATACAATACATAGGTCGAACACACAGAGTGCTATTCAGAGGAAGCTAAGGACTACATTATCTGTGTCACATGCAAGGCAACCAATCAACCAGGAGATGAGTGACATGGCAAAGGTGATGGTCACTTTGGTAGTGGAGGGGGTTAAGTACTTGGCATCTTCACTAGTGGCTGGTTCTCCACTCTTGTGACCAGACCCACAGCACTAGGGACCTAGGGACTGAGCCTGGAACCATGGGAGAGAGAGAAGTTGAGGGACCCGGGAGCATATGAGTAAGCATGGAGAGAGAGCATTTCCTGTATTCTCAATCATGGGATTAGTCACTGGGAGAGAGGTGACGCTAATGCTGGACTGGTGAAGACCGCTATAGGCTCTGCAGTACTGATCCATAAATGCTACACATCTGGGAAGTGGTGTCTTTTAATGGTGAGTGTGTCTGAAGTGTGGAAGTGTAGTGTAGTGTGGTGTGATGGAATTGACACACTCAGTCCTAGTGCAATGAAAGAACTTGTGTTGAAATAGTGCAGAGACAGCTCACAAATAACCCAGGGGTCGTGGCGGAACTACCAGGGTCGAAAAGGTCTTAGTTGCGACTGGGCACTGGAGTTCTGACACTGCGCCACCTGCCCCAGGGCTCTGAGCTGCGAGTGTCTCTCTGACATCCCAGAGCCAGCACTAACAGTTCCCAGTGTTAATTTTGACATCAATTTTCAATTTAGTTATAGTCTTTTGACTAAAATACCATTTTAGTTTTAGTCGTATTTTAGTCGACTAAAATCTCCAGTACACTTTAGTCGACTAAAATCTCTAATACATTTTAGTCTACTAAAATCAGATGGGTTTAGTTACATTTTAATGCATTATTTAAGCATTTCTAAAGAAATGCCAAACTCATTATTATACTCCTGGAGTATAAATCTAACAACATGTTATTATTTATGGTATTCAAGTGAAGTTCCAGTCATTTGTTTGTTTATTAAAAGTCAGCAGCTACAAAAAGTGTTTAACAAACAGCTATTTACCTGTTCCATGGTCCAGTGGTGTACGTTGTCATGTTCTCCCCGTGTCCTCCCTTGGCAGCGCTGGCATCTCTACTTTGGGCACCCGGCTGTGACAGCTTGTGGCTTCACAGCCGGGTGCCCACTGCACAAGCGACGCTGTGGTCTGTGACTGGCCCCAAAGTTTTCTAGGACCTGTCATATGTCCCAGAAGACTTTGGGAGGGAGAGCTTCTGCTTCCAGACTCTGTGGACTCTGATGTAAGTGGGGCTTTGGTGAGCAGAGACCCCCTTAAAACAAGGTTCCCCTTTACATTCCAGAGTCAACAGAGATCCCACTTACATTGTAGAAATTCTGTGGACTCTGATGTAAGGGGGCTCTGTGGACTCTGAGATAAGGGGGCTCTGTGGACTCTGATGTAAGGGGGGCTGCAGACTCTGATGTAAGGGGGGCTCTGTAGACTCTCATATAAGGGGCACTCTGCAGACTCTCATATAAAGGGGCTCTGTGGATTCTGAGGTAAGGAGGGCTGTGCGGACTCTGTGATAAGGGGGCTGTGCAGACTCTAATGTAAGGGGGGCTGTGAAGACTCTGATGTAAGGTCGGCTGCAGACTGTCATGTAAGGGATACTCTGCGGACTCTGATGAAAGGGGGCTCTGTGGACTCTGATGTAAGGGGTCTCTGTGGACTCTGATGTAAGGGGGTTATGCAGACTCTGATGTAAGGGGGGCTCTGCAGACTCTGATTTAGGGGGTGCTCTGTGGACTCTAATGTAAGGGGGATCTGCGGACTCTGATGTAAGAGAGGCTCTGCAGACTCTGATGTAAGGGAGGCTCTGCAGACTCTGGTGTAAAGGGGGCTGTGTGAACTCTGATGTAAGGGGTGCTGTGCAGACTCTGATGTAAGGGGCCTCTGCAGACTCTAATGTGGACACTGATGTAAGGGGAGCTCTGCAGACTCTGAAGTAAGGGGGGCTCTGTAGACTCTCATGTAAGGGGCACTCTGCAGACTCTCATGTAAGGGGGCTCTGTGGATTCTGATGTAAGGAGGGCTATGCAGACTCTAATGTAAGGGGGGCTGTGCAGACTCTGATGTGGACTCTGATGTAAGGTGGGCTGCAGACTGTCATGTAAGGAATGCTCTGCAGACTCTGATTCAAGGGGGCTCTGCTTACTCTGATGTAAGGGGGATTGTGTGGACTCTGATGTAAGGGGGGTTGTGTGGACTCTGATGTAAGGGGGCTGTGCTGACTCCAATGTAAGTGGTGCTCTGTGGACTCTGATGTAAGGGGGATCTGCAGACTCTGATGTAAGGGGTGCTCTGTGGACTCTAAGCTAAGGGGCACTCTGCTGACTCTGATGTAAGGGGGGCTGTGTGGACTCCGACGTAAGGAAACTCTGTGGACTTTGATGTAAGAAAGGCTCTGCAGACTCTCATGTAAGGGGGCTCTGCAGACTCTGAAGTAAGGGGGACTGTGTGGACTCTGATGTGGACTATGATGTAAGGGGTGCTGTGCAGACTCTGATGTAGGGGGGGCTCTACAGACTCTGATGTGGACTCTGATATAAGAGAGGCTCTGCAGACTCTAATGTAAAGGGGGCTCGGCAGACTCTGATGTAAGGGGGTTCTGTGGACTCTCAAGTAAGGGGCGCTCTGCAGACTCTCATGTAAGGGGGCTGTGTGGATTCTGATGTAAGAGGGCTCTGTGGACTCTGATGTAACAGGGCTTTGTTTACTCTGATGTAAGGGGGGCTGTGTGGACTCTGATGTAAGGGGTCTCTGTGGACTCTGATGTAAGGGGGGGCTTTGCAGACTCTGATTTAAGAGGGCTCTGCTGATTCTGATGTAAGGGGGCTCTGCAGACTCTGATGTAAGGGGCACTCTGTAGACTCTGATGTAAGGGGCTCTTGGACTCCTGATTAAAGGGAAATGTTGGGAACTCTGATGTAAGTGGGTGCTCTGGTTACTAGAGACCCCTTTATATCACAGTTTCCTTTTACACCAGAGTCTCCAGGAGCAGACTTTCAATTAGGGCTCCCCCTGGCTGTGTGATATACACTCGGAAGAGCGATTGGTGGAGATTCCAGGAGGCTGGAATGTTGTTCAATGGTATTTATTACTAATATTCTGGTGGGTGCATAGTGGTGAAGGACCTGCACTGGAGACACATCACGTTTTGTTTTGACGGTACTGAGAAATGTCACTATTGGCAGATTTTCAAGTGGACATTTAATTATATGCGGACAGTTTTGTTGAATCACACAGACACTTTGGGATCACATGTATGGTATTTACTATAATCATTTCTTGCCATATAAATTCATGCATGCTACTCTAGTTATTTAATTTTTTTGCACAGTTTGCATATATGCTAAATGGTTCATGAATTTTTGCATTACTTGTGAATATATTTTATGCCCTGCACATTTTTCTACTTATACTGATTATCCGGTTGGTCATCTTTTAACGCTAGCAGCTCCATCCTCTGAACGCTCACTTTTTTGGTTTTATTTGTATACATTTTTGACTTTAGAGTTTGGTAAAGAACCAAATGTGAATGGAACTGATCCAAACAGATACAATATAAAAGCAAATAGAAAGACTTATAACAGAAACATACTCAAATCTACAGCTGCGCTCAAGACTCGCCTCTCCTGCGCATAGACAATTTGGCTGCTGGTCACTGTAGTTCATCTCCACTCCCTATAAGAAATATGAAAAAATGTATCAGCCACACTCTACTCTTAGCTCCTCCTACTGTATTTATTATTATTATTATTATTATTATTATGACTGAATATAATATCACCACCTGGGAACCAGCCTCCCTTGACACGTTTCACCACTCCTGGCTTGCTCACAAGGACAGAGGAAGAGAAGGGGACAACTAATAAATATGGCAAGAGGAGCTAAGAGTGGAGTGAGGCTGATACATTTTTTCATATTTCAAATAGCAAGATTTGCTTGTGGTTTTCAACAGGACAGAATCCTGGACATTACTGAAGAACCACTTAGTATACAGAGAAGGAGCATTCCATTTCAGAGGCCCAATCCTCATTCATGAAAAGCAGATCCAATTTCACCATTTGGCTCCATGCACACTGTATCTCAAAAACGACAGTTTTTGGTCGTTTTGGCGTTTTTTTTTTAACAGCCCAAAAACGCCACTTTATTTTATCCTATGTGTCCATGCACACATGGTCGTTTATTGTCTTTTATCAGCAGTGGCGTTTTTGGGCTGTTATCTGAACGCCCTGAATTGGCGTTCAAAAGTCGTCCTCCTGACCACAAAAAACGCCAGACGCTGGTAAACGCCGCTAAACGCCACTAAAAGCCGGTATATTGGCGTCTGGTGTTTTTTGCAGTCCTCAATGGAAGCCAATGAAGTAAAAAAAAACGCCAAAAACGCCGACGCCAAAGAACGCCGCTAAACGCTGCTTACAAAACACTGCAAATAGAACGTTTTGTGAGCAGCGTCTCCTGCCTGACGCTGAAAGAGCCCTATAACGTCCAGTGTGCATGGAGCCTAAATGAATAGGGCACATTTATAAGATTATTAATCAAATATATGTTTAAAGATTGGGCATCACTGATAAAGAAAAGAAGATTCAAGAAGCTGGTAAACAAGTTTAGCATAATAATTGTTGCATATCTCATGCTTCATGTAATTATATCTAGGAGATGAAGGACTCTTTGAAGGTTAAGAGGCATAATTGTTGAAAACTTGACACTGACTGCTCAGCTGAACTTATTGATATTTGAATGCCTGATGGCATACCAAACCCATGTAACTAATGAATTGTATGACAAGTACATAATCAGTATAAGCTGTGATAGGCATAGTGATATCAAATCAGAATTTGCAGGTGACTATTAAAGGTACACTTTAGTCAAAATTGAAAATGAAACATTTAGATGCATACAGGAAGCACAGTCTACCTTTGAGGAATTTCAGTCTTTAGCAAGACACCGATCATATTTAATCGTGTCTGTAATTTGGAACATGAATGATGATACAGGAAGCAGAGAGGTAGCATGCTTCAAGAATTACACTGCCTCCCTACTAACCCTTTTAGATACTTTGTGGAGTCTGGGTGCAGGTCAATACAGAGAACTAAGATGTTTGTTATTATATTTGCTGTTGCTAGGAGCTGTTCAGATATACAAAAACATTTATGGCAGGATCACGGACCTCCGAGTCAATGTTTTAAATTAACCAGGGCTTCTATACAAATTGTCTGGTATAGTCAATCCATTGCTTATATAAATGACTAAAACAAATCACAAATCATGCAGTAATGAAAATAATTACAACACATGAGTGCAAATCATAGCACACCATATAATTCATATCTCTGCAGGGACTAATCAGAAGTGGGCCTTATCCATGGGCCTTATCTATGGGGCATGTCCCATGGGCCGGTGGGTGTATTTTTGAGACAGACATCTCACAAGGTTGAGGTAAGGTAATGGTATATATATATATACTGTATATACAGTGCCTTGAAAAATTATTTATACCCCTTGAAATATTTCACATTTTGTCATGCTACAACCAAAAATGTAAATGTATTTTGTTGGGATTTTATGTGATAGACCAACACAAAGTGGCACATAATTGTGAAGTGGAAGAAAAATGATAAATGGTTTTCAAAATTTTTTACAAATAAATATCTGTGCACATTTGTATTCAGCCCCCCTGAGTCAGTACTTTGTAGAACCACCTTTAGCTGGAATTACAGCTGCAGGTCTTTTTGGGGAGGTCTCTACCAGCTGTACACATCTAGAGAGTGACATTTTGGCTATTCTTCTTAGCAAAATAGCTCAAGCTCTGTCAGATTGGATGAAGAGCATCTGTGAACATTTTTTAAGTCTTGATGCAGATTCTCAATTGGATTTAGGTCTGGACTTTGACTGAGCCATTCTAACACATGAATATGCTTTGATCTAAGCCATTCCATTGTAGCCCTGGCTGTATGTTTAGGGTCATTGTCCTGTTGGAAGGTGAACCTCCTCCCCAGTCTCAAGTCTTTTGCTGACAGGTTTTCTTCTAAGATTTCCCTGTATTTGGCTCCATTCATCTCCCTATCAACTCTGACCAGCTTCCCTGTACCTGCTGAAGAAATGCATCCCCACAACATGATGCTGCCACCATCATGTTTCACGATGGGGATGGTATCTTCAGGGTGATGTGCAGTGTTAGTTTTCCACCCCACATGGCGTTTTGCTTTTAGGCCAAAAAGTGTTCAATTTTGATCTCTCTTGACCAGAGAACCTTCTTCCACATGTTTGCTGTGTCCCCCACATGGCTTCTCGCACACTGCAAACAGGACTTCTTATGGTTATCTTTCAACAATGGCTTTCTTCTTGTCACTCTTTCATAAAGGGCAGATTTGTGGAGTGCAGGACTAATAGTTGTCCTGTGGACATATTCTCTGACCTGAGCTGTGGATCTCTGCAGCTCCTCCAGAGTTACCATGGGCCTCTTGGCTGCTTCACTGATTAGCAGGCCTGTATTCGCGATCGGAACTACCAGGAGTTTTCCAGTTGGCCGTTGGCTCAGTGGGCCAGTTAGTGACAGCGAAGTGGAGGTAAAGCGGACGGGGACTCCCATACCCTGTCCAGCAATAAATAAATCCCCCGCTGTGCAGCTGTTTAAAAAGAAAACTTCTACAGACCCCCTATGTTCAGCGGGGGACAAAGCACAGACTATTTCCTCACTTTCGAGTCGCCGGGAGCACTGCAGTGGATAATCTGCCTAAAGTGGAAAGTAATGAAATAGTCCACGCTCTGTCCCCCGGCCTCTGCTGAACATAGGGGGCCTGGAGAAGTTTTCTTTCTAAACAGCTGCGCAGTGGGGGATTAGTTCATTGCTGGACAGGGTATGGGAGTCCCCGTCCGCTCACCTCGCCCCCAGGCTCCCAGCTCCAGAGGTACCGCCTGCAGCAGGGACCTAGGTAAAAGCCCAGGCCAGGTACTGGGGGGAGTGGGGACTAACATTGATGGGCACTGATCAGGCTGCCTTAATGGGCACTGGTGTGGCTGCATTAATGGGCACTGATGTGGCTGCGCTGATGGACACTGGTGTGGCTGCCCTGATGGGCACTGGTGTGGCTGCATTAATGGGCACTGATCAGGCTGCATTAATGGGCACTGGTGTGGCTGCATTGATGAGCACTGATCAGGCTGCGCTGATGGGCACTGATGTGGCTGCAATAATGTGCACTGATGTGGTTGCGCTGATGGGTACTGGTGTAGCTGAACTGATGAGCACTGATCCGACTGTGTTAATGGGCACTGGTGTGGCTGCATTAATGGGCACTGATGTGGCTGCTCTGATGGGCACTGGTGTGGCTGCACTGATGGGCACTGGTGTGGCTGCAATAATGGGCACTGATCAGGCTGCATTAATGGGCACTGGTGTGGCTGCACTGATGAGCACTGATCAGGCTGCACTGATGGGCACTGGTGTGGCTGCATTAATGGGCACTGGTGTGGATGCATTAATGGGCACTGGTGTGGCTGCGCTGATGAGCACTGATCAGGCTGTGCTAATGGGCACTGGTGAGGCTGCATTAATGGGCACTGGTGAGGTTGCATTAATGGGCACTGGTGAGGCTATGCCCTGTCCTATGTCCAATAGTGGAATTTTTTTACTTATTTTTTTTGCGCAATTCTGTATAGTTTATATACTGTTTTTGTGTGTGTTTGCAAAATTAAAGTGGGCCGGTCTGGATCAAGTCCAGGGCCAAATTTTTGTCCCAGTCCAGGCCTGCTGATTAGTACTCTCCTTGCCTGGCCTCTCAGTTTAGGTGGACGGCCATGTCTTGGTAGGTTTGCAGTTGTGCCTTATTCTTTCCATTTTCAGATGATGGATTAAACAGTGCTCCATGAGATGTTCAAAGCTTGAGATTTTTTTTTATAAGGTAACCTTGCTTTAACCACTTGCCGACCACCGATCGGCATCTGACGGCGGCAAAGTGGCTCGTTCCCGCAAAACGCCGTCATACGACGGCGGCTGCGGGAACGAGTTTAGTGAGCGCGCGCCTTGCTCGGTGAAACGGCGGCAGTCTACGGCTAGCCACCAGCCGTTCACCAATTTCGTTCCAATGGAATATTTTTTTTTAGAGTTCGAAACTTGTAGAGTACCTCGTGACAAATTAGGTAGTAGACTTTTACCTTTCTTATTCCGTGTTGACGTTTGGATGGTTCTGTACCGGCAGGTGGATTTGACTCTCCGGTCCGTTCCTCTCATGATTAGTCGTCCGGACCTGACCCTGTTTTTAAACCGGGACCTGAACTAGGTCTGGCCGGGTGAAATTAAAACGTTTGTGTGTGTTTTTGTCATATATTTGATAT
>BLSH010088977.1:54138-72021 GCA_018402905.1 Glandirana rugosa | reverse complement strand
ACGTACTCATGATTGTTACTGTTTACAAAAGGGACAATAGAAATATTGTGGATATATAGAAGTTGTGGGACTGTGTAACAGATTTTACTTACCTGAGTATATGTGACGTTTCTTAGAACACATTAAACTTGTCCTTACGCCACACTATGATTTTTTTATGTTTTTATTTTTTTTAAATGCTTTTAGTTATTTCCCTGTCCCCATTTCTTTGTAGGGCACTTGTCCCACCCTTACCCCCATTTTCCTTCCTTTTGCAGAACTCTGGGACTTTTTTACAGCAACTTTCATAACTTTTGGTAAAATTACCAGAATCCCGGACACCCCAAAGTTCGGTACGGACCCGAACTTTACAGTTCTGGTTCGCTCAACACTAATAGTGACTAAAGCCTGGGTTCACAGAGGAGCAGTGCGGGAAACCGCATGTGAATTGGACAGGAATCACACCGCATTCCTGTTCAAATTACACAAGATTCTTTGCAGTGTATATGAGTCCATTCATTTTAGACAATGTGTCAGGGTGTTGAAGATATATAGGTGTTATAAAGATAACAGGGAAAACATTTGTCATTGTTAGTACTCATGCACAATAACACAATCTGATTGTACAATCTCTATACAATCTCCTTTAGATTTACCAAAACTTTGTAATATATGGACAAGCCTAAGTAATTAATTTAAGTAGTATCCAATCAGGCAGGCCTTTGTACTATATAGTTGGTGGTAGATCAAAAAGATATTGTATATTCGGATTGTATGGTAAGCTGGATGCTGCTCACAGATGAGCCTGTTTTTTTTTTATCAGTCTATGTTCGATCAAAAAAATCTGAGCAGATCCCCCCATCCACAGGTGGGTGAGGGAATCCTTTCAGCTGAGACATTTATGTCAGCGCTGCAGATTGAAGGAAACATTTCTGCTGGTTTGGAGAGAAGTTGATCATTAAAAATTGACTTCACCTTTAGCAGGAATGGTCATAGATGGAGTGAAATGTATCCGGTCCTTGCTGGACTAGTTGTTCCATCCATCTATGGCCAGTTTTATTAGCTCCTGTGTAAAATCCCTGTTTTCTTTCTTCTGCCTAGGAAGCCGGAGAGCTCACTAAGCCTCCATGTATATGAGTTCTTTAGGGCCCATTCTCATGCAGCGCAGATGTGTGTCCCGTGCAGGTCTCTATTTTATCAGTACGGGGATGTACCGGCACTGTGTGCATATCACTGTGCCAATGTCCTATTAACTTCTTTTGGGACCAGTGTGTCATGTTAGGATACAGAGGCTGTGTCCATGCAGCCTCATGTGCCACTATATATGAATGGCATGGGGATACGCACAACACCTATGTACCACTGTGCTGATAAAAGCCAGCCCTGCATAGGAGACACATTGTTTGCACCCTTTGTGAATGGACCCTAAAAATAGAATGTGACAGAACAGTTGTCTCCACAACAATTGGGTTTACTTTCTCAATATAACCATGTAAAGTAGAAGCATAATGGGCTACTATGCATCGCATAGTAGCCCATTATGTGCCACTTACCTGGAAACAAAGCCTGCGACATCCAGCGATGTCCCCACTCCAGGCCGCATCCATCTTCTGCCCTTCTTCCTTCCGGGCCGCGACTCTGGCTCTGTGACTGGCCGGAGTCGTGTGACGTCACTCCGCATGCGCGTGGGAGCCACCTGTCACAGCACAGGGTCAGTGGAGAAAAGGCGCGGCGGCCACATACAGTTAGAACACACCCAGGGAACACAGTTAACCCTTAGAGCGCCCCCTCCAGGTTAACCCCTTCACTGCCAATGGCATTTACACAGTAATCAGTGCATTTTTATAGCACTGATCGTTGTATAAATGCCAATGGTCCCAAAAAAGTGTCAAAATGGTCCGACGTGTCCGCTGCATTTTTATAGCACTGATCGTTGTATAAATGCCAATGGTCCCAAAAAAGTGTCAAAATGGTCCGACATGTCCGCTGCAATATCGCAGTACTGCTAAAAATCGCAGATCGCCACCATTACTAGTAAAAAATAAAAAAAATAAAAACCCCAGAAATTAATTCTCATCATCTGTAACTTTTGCGCAAACCAATCAATAAATGCTGATTGTGATTTTTTTTTTACCAAAAAATATGAGGAAGAATATAAATCGGCCAAAAAATGGAAAAAAAAGTTTTTTTATATTTTTTTTTGGATTTGTATTTTAGCAAAAAGTAAGAAATTTGGTTTTTTTTGAAAAATTGATGCTTTTCTTTTGTTTATAGCGGTGATTAGAAATGACGCAGTGGTGATCAAATACCACCAAAAGAAAGCTCTATTTGTGGAAAAAAAAGGACACAAATTTTGTTTGGGTACAACGTTGCACGTCCGCGCAATTGTCAGTTAAAGCGACGCAGTGCCCAATTGCTTGCAAAAAGTGCTCTGGTCCTAAAGTGGGAAATCCTTCCGGGGCTGAAGTGGTTAAATAGGCAGACCGCCATTCTGCCTTTCCTCCAAATGATCGGAGGGTCCCAGCGGTCATTGCGGATCGCCAAACCTGCTGATTGGCTCCCGCTGTGTTCAATGACAGTGGGAGCAGGGCTCCGGCAACGCATGCATGCCTCCTAGATCACATGCACAAACTAACGTACAGGTACATCATTTTGCACAGCCAGGCCTCCCTGCCATAGTATATATGGGGTGGGTGGTCCGGAAGCAGTTAAAGTAGAACTATTGGCAAAACTTTCTTTTTCCATTTTGGATAGAGTAAGGGAGGGTTATAACCCCTGTCAGATTTTTTTTCGCCATTTGTGTCCCATTGCAGAGATCTCCATCATTTTTAGCCAAATAGGAATTGAGATGAAATCCCTGCAAATTAAGGGAATTCCTTGAGGGCCCCTCAGGTCACCAGAACTAGTGTCCCCTTTGGAAGATTACTTTTCTGGGGACAACCCAAAATTTGGGATTTTCTTTAACTTTCACGTTTAATGATAATGGTAAACAAGACAAATAGAGAGGGTGAATCTCCCTAATGGGGGCACAGACACCAATAAAAACCTAATAGGTGTTCTAATTCTTCTCCACTCTATCCAAAACTAAAAAAAAAGTTTTGTCTTTAGTTATACTTTATTGTTTATCCTATTTTTTTGTCAGGCGCTCGGTTTTAAGTAAAAAATGTACTGCATAAAATTAGGAATGCATTGCTCAGTGATGAGCAAATGCTTCTATTTATAATTACAATTTTGTATCAGAAAGGGAATTTAGAATTATAGAAAGGCAGAAAATAAATTGGAAGTTTTACTAGTGGTAATTAAAGAAGCCACTGTCTAATTAAACACAAAACATCAGTAAAGTAAAAAGAAAGAAAAAGGATTTAGAGAAGTCTGCTCTATATTTATTAAAATGCCAACTATAATAATTAGAGATGTTATCTCTGTAGACTCTCTGAGAACACCAAGAACAGATGACACTTTCTGTGATTCCTTTTTCCCACAATCCTTAGGGCTCCTAAGGGAGCAATGTCAATTACACCAACATAAATGCAAATTGCATTTTAAAGAGTTTGTGCTACCTGACGAGAATACTAATATTTGCAAAACATTCAAACAGTAATCACAATATGTCCATAACCTCTTAAACCCACCTTGTCTCTTTATTCAACTGCTACTAATCCCATCATTTCTTTTTGACAGGCTGCTGCTCCCCCACTCTACCCATCAATCAAAACCAGCCGCTAAAAACCAAACTATTTTCCTAAGCTACCAAGTGTAGAATTAATTTTTGGCAGTAAAAAGCTAAACTTTTCACTACGCAGAGTGATTATGGCTCTAGTCAGCTGGCTTTCTTGCTTGATGGGTTATTCTTATTAAGATAAAAAGTTTCCCCAAAGCAGCTTAAATACTTATCAAAATACCAAGGCTGTATAAAAAGAGAATATCTATATGAAATGCAAAGTAGCAAAAGTAGGAAGTATCCAGGTGTGGTACATTCTATTTCAGTTGTGAGCTGAGCTCATGAATAATATTCACTTATAAATAAGATAGGGGTGAATGTATTCATATGACTTGCTTACATTTGGAAATGAAATCATTTTGCTTTCCATGCGCAGGATGTACTGAAAGTTCTGCTACAGTTTTTTTCTTAATTGAAATTTTAGTACAGTTTTGTACAAATTACATTTTGTAGAACAAAATCATACCCAAAAGTTTGACATTCTGAAAGCATAGTATAGTTAGTATTCACTCCAAGCAGAAGTGCACAATTTATAGTTAAATATATTGGTTTTGGGTCCATTTTATTTTTATAAGTTGTGAAATATAGAGGCTGGAGCATAATGACATGGAACTGCTTTGCTGCCTTAGAATCTGGATAGCTTGCATCATTTAAAAAGCAATACATTCCAAGCTGTATCCATAAATTATACAACAGAATGCCAGGGCATCTGTGATCTAAACTTCAAAAGATGTTGATTTCAACATGAAAATAATCCAAAACCTAGGAGTCACTCTGTAACAGAAATGTTATAAATATAAAGAGAAATTCAGTATATTACAATGGTAGATTCCTGAGTGTTGCATGATCTAAAGTAGGCCATTTATTATGTACCTGATAGGAGACTGAAATGAAGAGGGCAGCCTCGCTTGTATCTACAGCCCTAGTGCCCCTAAAAATGAGACAGATGGTGCTAAGAGACAGGAGGAACATGAGTCCCAAAAGGTGTTGCTTGCAGAACCTCTGATCAGTGATGCCAACCAGGACAGGCCAATAGAGAATGTCAGGGTGGTAGTCAACAGGATTATAGGAAACACAAGCAATGATTAAATGGGAGCTGTGGCTATACATTGAGTTTCAAGAAACAGAGTCCACCAATGGCAGTAGCAGGGAGACAGCAACAAGGGTCATAGAAGTACACACAGGATCTTTAACCAGAGCAGACACTTGGGACCAAAATCAGAGGCAGTAGCAAAGTCACAGAGTAGGCCAGAGTCAGCAATGAGCGGACAATGTGGTGTCAAACCATGAGCAGGATCAAGGTCAGAAACTGAGCTGTGGTCAAGAAATGGAGAAGCAACTGTACAAACAGAATCCAAAAGGCAGGTCAGAAGTTAGAATCCAAAGCCAGGGTCAGGAATGCAGAAGTAAATGGGGAAGCCTTTTTAGGCCCCCCTTTGCATCATGGGGCTGCGGCATTGGCATTTATAGGCCAACATGAGGGGAATTTAGATGGTAACTAGAAGGTTCTGGGAGGTTAGGAGGTTACGCTAGGATAGGTCAATTAAGGTCAGGTGACCTGTAGAAAATTCTAGAAGCCCTTTGGATACTTACCTGACCGGATTCCTGGCCAGTTGCCAAAGAGAGGACGCTCGAGGAGCTCCAGGCAAGAGAGCTACAGTGCTGCCAATGCTGAAGACCCCCTTTTGGCGACATGAAGACCCTTCTGCGCCAGCTTTTAGAAGCAGCAGGAGGGGAAGAATGTATATGGCTGTGCCTCGCACTACCTTCGGGTCAAGCAGCGGTCGGCGCAGGAGGCGGCAAGCGGGAATGAGAGCAGTATGTGTCCGCCGCCATGGCTGCGACAGGAGGAAATGTGTGTACCCCCAGAAGAAGCAGTTCCTGAGGTACTAGGACAGGAAGACATTGGTAAAGAGGTGGAGGGAAGGTTTCAGAGGGTGAGCAAGAGAAGGCCCCAACAGAGGAGGAGCTTCAGTCCTTCCCCACCTGTGTCATCTGGCAGAAGGAGAGAGAGAATACCATAGGCTTCTAGAAAACAGAGATCAGGTGCAGGAGCTTCGGAAGGGAGAGGGGGGGGAAGAAACCAGAGATTGACACCTTCAAGAGCCATTTGGAACCAGTGAAAAACGGGCAAGAATCATTGTAGCCAGCCGGGCAAGAATCATCGTAGCCAGCCGGGCAAGTGTCTCCTCAGCATACTGGGGATGAGCAAGCCGGCAGCTCCATCCCTGTGCGATGTGCTTCCCCTAATATAGGTTTCAGCATCCCTAATGCTGGTGTGTGTGAAGCTTTATTGAAACTGTCTAACTTATTTTCCTCTTTAGAACAGCTCATCCAGGTTATGAAGGATCAATCAAAATTTCAATCTGTTTCAAATCAGGAAAATGTGGCTGCAGGGGTCTGGGCATCGGTTTTTACTGACCCTAAATCAGCAGCACAACCCCTTTTTATTCCTCCACAGTATTATGAATCTGAGAAGCAGGCTCAGGTTAAAGTTTCTAAGGAATGTATGCCATGCGTGCTCTCTCCTTTAGGTTTTCATTTGTTTGTTTCTTTGAGAGAAAAAATCTGGAACTGGGATTATATAGATTTAATTACTGTGCTTCCTCCTTCCAGGGATTTTTCTCAAAGATGACAAAAGAGATGAAAAAGCTGAGGTGACAAGCGATAATAAAATCCTTTTATACATGGATAGAAGCTTTTGGGATCTATGCCAGTGTGTTACACTAAAAATTTCCAGAAAAGAGTCCAGCATTATTTCAGCATAGTGCTATCATCCTCAAAGTGTATAGGGGTTTTAGCGGTTTCTCGTGGTTAGCTTATGATGAGGCTTTCCGCCAGAAATTGGGTGTCCAACTTTCTTTGCAATGGGGTTCTAAAGATGTTAGCCTATGGCTGAACTTATTCTTACCTCAGAAGCAGCCTTTTGTTTGGCAAACCACTACTCTTAACCACTTCAGCCCCGGAAGAATTTCCCATGTTAGGACCAGAGCACTTTTTGCGATTCAGCACTGTGTCGCTTTAACTGACAATTGCGCGGTCGTGCGACGTTGTACCCAAACAAAATTTGCGTCCTTTTTTTCCCACAAATAGAGCTTTCTTTTGGTGGTATTTGATCACCGCTGCATCATTTCTGATCACCGCTATAAACAAAGAAAGAGCGACAATTTAGCAAAAAAAAACAATATTTCTTACTTTTTGCTAAAATTCAAATCCAAAAAAAAATATAAAAAAAAATTGTTTTCATCAGTTTTGGCTGATTTATATTCTTCCTCATATTTTTGGTAAAAAAAATCGTAATCGGCGTTTATTGATTGGTTTGCGTGAAAGTGGTTTGCGGATGATGAGAATTAATTTCTGGGGTTTTTATTTTTTTTTTTTTATTTTTTACTAGTAATGGCGGCGATCTGTGATTTTTAGCGGTACTGCGATATTGGGGCGGACATGTTGGACATTTTTGACACTTTTTTGGTACCAATGACATTTATACAGCGATCAGAAATTTAAATGTCCACTGATTACTGTATAAATGTCATTGGCGGTGAAGGGGTTAACCTGCAGGGGGAGATCTAGGGGTTAACAGTGTTCCCTGGATGTGTTCTAACAGTGGAGGGGCTGGGCTAACATGGACATAGGAGATCTAACTGATCCCAGTGACAGGGATCAGTAGATCTCCTATGTCCCCATTGAAAGAGCCAGGAACCGCTGTGTTTACATCGGCGGTTCCCCGCTCTTTAGCTGTAGCAGCTCATCACGGCTCGCTGGCAGACATCGGGTCCACCTGAGCCACGGGCACACTCCTCCGGAGTGTGTCGGGCACGAGAGCGCGCCGCCGGCAGCGCGCGATCACCCCCTAGCTGCGCCTGCGCGAATTCCTGCCTTATTACGGCGATTCGTGCTCAGTGTCCACACCGCCACCATAAATATACAGTGCGCGGCGCGGAACCGGTTAATGTAAACACTTCAGGGAATGTACATAAAAAAAGGACTAAGCTTCACATTTAATGACAGTCAGTGCAAATGGTTAAATGCTTGCAAGTACAGGCACGAGTGTGCTTTTTGTTCTGGGTCTCACCCCATCTCAAAATGTTTTTTAAAGCTTCTGTCAGTTCAGAAGGATCATTTTCAAAATAGAAACAGCCCCTTGTGAATATTCAAAAAATGCTTCCATGGTTACAAGTTTACCCACACCAACGGAGGGCTTCACTCCTAATTAATGGTTTCCTGGAGGGTTTTCATCTGCCAGCTTTTGAAGGATCTGCCTGTACTATGGTTGGTAATTTGAAATCAGTTCAGGAATTTCCTAATATTGTTAAAGATAAGTTATTTAAAGAAAAAGCTGCAGGGAGAATTGTAGGTCCTTTTGACTTTCCACCATTTAGGAATTTTCGGCCATCCTCATTAAGTTTAGTACCTAAAAAAGAGCCTCCTGACGACAGGGAGAATCTTGCTTCTTATATTCGAGACACTGCCCTCCATGAATTATCATCGCAAGACGCTCAACTTTTGGAAGCCCCTATCTTAGCAACCGATTTTCTCCAGGCAATCAAATCCCTCAAAAATGGTAAGTCCCCTGGCCCCGACGGTTGTTCCCCGCGCTTTTATAAATTATTCACCGCTTAACTGGCGCTCCTGCTGTCTCAAACATTTGATTATGCTGATGCTGACCATCCACTTCCCCCTACCATGCTCCAGGCCCAAATAGCTGTAATCCCTAAACCTGGGAAAGATCCATCTTCCTTTGGTAGTTATAGACCCATATCCTTATTGAATCTGGATTTAAAATTATTCTCAAAAATTATTGCTAACCGCATATCCCCCTTCTTCCCGAGATAATACACAAAGACCAAGTTGGGTTTAACCCCCAATGAGAGGCCAGAGACAACACCACTAAAACCCTACATATTATATCATATGCCAAACGTCACAACATCCAGACCTGCTTAATTGCCTGTGATGCCGAAAAGGCATTCGATAGGGTCAGTTGGCCCTTCCTACAACAATCCCTACAACAAATTGGCTTAGGTCCCAATCTCATATCCAAGATCATGTCTTTATGCAGCCTGCCCTCTGCCCGTGTCTTGGTTAATGGTATTAAATCCGACCCCTTCTTTATCAAGAATGGCACAAGACAGGGGTGCCCCCTCTCACCCCTCTTATTTGCCATTGTTGTCGAACATTTGGCCCAAGCAATATAACATAATGACTCTATCCAAGGCATTTGAACGAACTCAGCCCATTTTAAACTCTCTCTTCAAGCCGACGACTTGCTACACTACGTTACCCAACCCCACGTCAGCATACCCTCTTTCTTGCATGAACTACACCGTTTCAGCACCCATAGCAACTTTAAACTAAATATATCTAAAACTGAAGCCCTTAACGTATCCCTACTTCCCGGACTTCATCCAAGGTGCAAGCTAATTTCCCCTTCAAGTGGCAACCTCGCTCGATTTGATACCTAGGAACTGAAATTCTGCATCACCTTCCTGACCTCTATGCCCTCAATTACGCCCCGCTCCTTTCAAATATCAGGAAAACAGTAGAGTCGTGGCAGAATTCTCCAACCTCATGGTTTGGCCGAATGAGCGCCCTAAAGATGGATATTTTACCCAAACTTTTATATATATTTCAAGCCATTCCCATCTTAGTGCCCTCGTCTTTCTTCTGTCACTTGCAATCCCTGACTATGCATTTTGTATGGCATAATAGCCGACCCAGGCTTAAATTTAAGTCACTCTGTCTTGCAAAACTAGATGGAGACACTGGCCTCCCAGATTTCGCACTTTATCATACCTCCGCTTTGCTATCCAGACTCCTAGAATGTTTCCCCCATCCTTTCCCTAAAGCGGCTTCTATTGTAGAACAAGACCTATCCCCCATAGATCTACGTAACGAAATCTACGATGAATCTCTTTCATCAACCCATAAGATTGCATTGCTCTCCATCCTTCCCGAGTCAGTGAGGTTCCAGAAAAGAACTCTGCTCCGGTTCTTCCTTTCCACAGCCCGAAAGGTCATATCAAGGCATTGGAAGACCGAGCTTACCCCCCCCGATTGGCCTGTTGGTTAATACCGTAAACCACATAATGCTCATGGAGGAAATGCAAGCTCAGGTAACTGACACCAGGGACAAACACAATACCCTTTGGAGAGTTTGGGCTCATTACTCACAACTAGATTCCTTCCAGAAACGTTTCTTTTGTTGAGAACGCTCTGACTCAGTTATCCATGATTTCGCTTAGCCGCTTATGTACTTCATACTATGGTATATGGTCGCCCCTCATTCTCACTTTACTAGGTATGGTTCGGGTTGCGCACCCCACCTTGTCCATCCTCTACTCCCCCATCTTTTCTATTTCCTTCCTTCTATTCTCTTTCTTTACTATCTTTCTTTCTCTCCTGATGTGCTTCCTTTCCCACCTCTTCCTTTATCTTCCCTTGAGTAGCAAATGTTTTTTCAGTCTTGGATGATATTTCCATGATATCCACTGAACTCATCGGAAATGTGTCTTTACCATTACTGACTCTGCATAACCTTGTAGATGTGTTGTGTGTACACTTGAATGTAAGGGGTTTCCCCCTTTTCTAATGTAACTTTGTTATATGTTTATGGATGTTCTCTTTTTCATGCCCACATCAACATTTGTAATATTTGTTACTTATGTTAATCTGTGGTTTATCACAATAAAAAATATATTCAACCTAAAAAAGAGCCTCAAGAATCTTGTTTGATTCACCATTTATCTTTTCCTTTTGGCAGCTCATTGAACGACCAAATAGATCCCAATTCTTCATCAGTCAATTATGCATTTTTCGAGGCTGCATTGCAGAAGCTGGGTATGTTGTGTCCTAACGCATTAATGGCAAAAGCTGATATCAAGTCAACATTCAGGCTGCTGCCATTAAATCTGGCTTGTTTTAATTCTTTGGGTATATGTTTTGAGAATAAATTTTACTTTGACAAATGTCTGCCAATGGGTTGCTCTGTGTCATGCTTCTATTTTGAGGAATTTTCATCTTTTATAGAATGAGTATTGAACAAAGTAGCTGATTTGCAACCTTCCATTATTATTTTTATATTCATGGGTGTAGCTGGGTCTCCGGATTGCCTTTGTTTACTATGTTCATTCTTTTTAGTGTGCAATTATTTTGGTATCCCTTTGGCAGAAGAAAAGATGGTTTTCCCAACAACATGTATTGAATTTTTAGGTATTACTTTAGACACGGTTGCGATGGAGTTTAGATTACCTAGTGATAAGGTTTATAGGTTGGTTCAAGCTTTATTAATAATTATTTAGAATGCAGAAACTGACACTGAAAGAGATGCAATCACTTTTAGGTCAATTAGCATTTGCATCTAGAGTACTCCCAATGGGTAGGGTTTTCTCTAGGAGATTATACGTATCAATTGCAGGACTAAAAAACCCATCAGAGTTGAGCAGACACCTGGATGTTCGGGTTCAGGTTTTCCTGGTAAAGTTCGGGTTCGGTCCGAACTTGACCCCGGACCCCATTGAAACCAATGGGGACCCAAACTTTTGGGCACAAAAATGGCTGTAAAAAAGTCCTGGAAAGTGCTAGAGGGCTGCAAAAGGAAGAAAAGTGGGGGTAAGAGTAGGACAAGTGCCCTACAAAGAAATGGGGATAGGGAAATAACAATAATCTGTCCCTTACAGCACCAGCAGGATCCTCTCCCTACACTAGCCTGAGAGCATATGACATGCAGCACTACGTGACTCCAGCTCATACAGAGGCTGGGTCACATGATGCACTGGCCAATCACAGCCATGCCATTAGTAGGCATGGCTGTGATGGCTTCTAAGGGCAAACCAGTGAAACACTTGTTGATTGGCTGCCCTGCAGCTATTCAACAAGCAGGAAAAAAATACCAGAACCCGAACCCAAACTTTTTTCAAAAGTTTGGGTTCGGGTTCGGGTCCCGAACACCGCAAAGTTCGGTACGAACCCGAACTTTACAGTTCGGGTTCGCTCAACTCTAATCGTCACATATTAGGTTAACATCAGACATCACAGATTTATTAGTATGGCTAAAATTTTTGGAGCATTTCGGGGGGGCGTGGCCTGGAGCATGGAGAAGGAAGACGTGTGATCTGACTGCTCCCGGTCCTCGTGGCGCTCACGGGCCTAATTATCCTCCATTTCATCTCCAAACCCTCCAAATTTCCTCAAGGGGCAAGGGGAAGCCGCGGGACCAAAACAAGCTGGGCGGCGGTGGACAGAGCGGCGACCTGGGCCGGTTTTTCACCCGTTCATCTGCGGCCTCCCAGTTACAGCCGCTCTCCAAGATGGCGCCGTCATCTCCCACACACTCAGAACCTGCAGACGCTCTACAGGTGAGATCCAGGGGACGCTCTGCCTCTCTCACAGACTTTGATATTGCCCCGCATCGCTCCCAAAGCCCCTCACTACACTCCCAATGCTCAGGAGATGGATGGGACCTAGAATCACAAATGCGATCACTACAGGGCTATATACGCTCCCTACCTACTAAATCAGATTTTGAGCACTGTGTCAAGCGCATAGAGAACACCTACAGACAGGAGATAGTAGTCCTTAAGAAGGACATAGGGGCTCGCATAGAAGACATTGAGAGTACTTCAGAGGGAATCTGCACTGCATTACAGTCACATGAAGAAACGCTAAATACCCACACTGTCATGATCCAACAGCTCATGTACCAGCAGGATGACGCAGAAAATAGGAACAGAAGGAATAACATAAGGATCAGGGGCATCCCTGTGTCGGTGGAGCATAAAGATCTCCCTAGTGCTGTGGCAGCCATATTTAATCAAATCTTGCAACTGCCTAAGGAATCTCCCATAGAACTGGACAGGGTCCATAGGACCTCAGGACAGCGACCATCTGACCCCTCCTTTGTCTGGGACACTTTATGCAGAATTCATTTCTACAAAATTAAAGAACAGATTATGAGAGCTGCCAGCACACAGGACTCCATACTCTTCAATGGCACCCCAATTATGCTCCTCCCTGACATTTCACGCCAAATGCTGACTATGAGATGAGCACTAAAGCCTCTGACCTCCCTGCTCCAGGAAAGACAGATTAAGTACCAGTGGAGATTCCCCTTTCAACTCAGAGTACGCCATGAGGGTAAAACAGCGGTCTTCAGCACTTTGGGGGACCTACCCAATTTCCTGAGCACCCTGGAACTACCCCAAGTTGGTCTGCCCGACTGGCCCTTCCAACCCGCCACACCCGGACTCCCGTACTTATCGCAGTGGCAAAAACAAAACAGAAAGCGGAGCTCCAGATCCTCACCACGAGAACCCCCGGCTGATTGAGAGACCTAAGAAACTTAGGCCTTGCAACCTGCTACTATGCAGAGCATGGGTCGCATGATTGCAACCCTGGGGTATGTTCCCCATCCCTGGATGCACACGAGTCCTTCATGAACAAAGTTGACTGTTATACCTGTTATAGCCCGTCCGTATTCAGGGGTGAGATGAGCCCCACTAACCTGCAACCCGTTCCCTGTGAGCTCCTCCCCTTGGCCCCAGGGGTCCCCCCTGACACTAAGACACCCATCCTTGGAGGATACGAACAGATCTGTCTGTCCAACATGTGTTGTACTTTGTGAGCCTGTCTACTTAACCTGACTGTGAACATTCCCACGAACATCAGAAGGCTTATGTTTCAGCAGCAGATGGACACAGATCCCCCTTTTTTGTTTATGTTGTTTTCAATTTGTCTCTTCTCACTCACCCGTGAGCCTACGGGACCGGGGGTCGCTCCGTGCGTCTCGCACAACTTCCCCCCGTAGGTAGCGCAGTGTGTGCATACACACAGCGCAATGTGCATGCAAAGTTTTGTTTTTTATATGTTCCTTTTATTGTCTTGTATTTTATTACATGGTTCTGAATGCATTTGCTGCCACCTAGTGGCCTTTTTCTATATTGCGGTTCAGCAGCTCCCTTCTTCTATGATTCCTGCATCACTCTCAGCCGCAACCTCTCCTCGTGGACCACCTCCTCCAACCAGCTTTTCTGCTACTCTCTATCTACTTAATTCTATTTTTCCCACTCTCTCTCCTCCCCATCCTTTTTTTCAGAGCACGCCTGCCAGCGACGGTGCTTTACCAATATGTATTTCTACTCGAGACCTAATGATATATATCTTATTTTTTAGTCATGCAATCACATAAAAATATCACCTTGTCCTCCTATAATTGCAGAGGCTTCAACACGCCAGAGAAGAGGAGTCAGGTATTGTATCATTTCCATAAAGCCAGAACTAAAATTTTACTCCTTCAAGAGACACACTTTAAGGGCTCCGCTATTCCACTAGGTAGAAATCATTTTTACCCCACATGGTATCACAGCACGAACCCGCACTCTAAAACAAAAGGTGTCTCCATAGCTTTTTATAAGTAATTTCAACCAGACGTACTGAACACCCTAGCGGATCCTCTGGGACGTTTCCTCTTCCTTAAACTAAAATGTCAAAACTTTGTTTTCACAGTGGCAAATTTGTATGGATCTAACCAAGACCAAGGCCCTTTCTTAATGGAGGTCATGGACAAACTGAAGGTTTCTGGGGGTCCCTGTTACATCCTGGGTGGCGACTTTAATGTGGCTCTATCTCCATCCACAGACACATCCTCTGGTAAATCTTCTATACCACACTCCACACTGGCACGAATCAAAACTTTACTCCACTCCATGCAAATAGTGGATGAGTGGCGCATCCAACACCCTTTTGACAGAGACTACACCTGTTACTCGGTGCCCCACAACTCTTACAGCCGTATAGATTATTTCTTCATCTCTCAATCACTGTTAGACCTACCCATCCAGACCTCTATAGGCCACAGCCTCTGGTCCGACCATAGTCCCATCCACCTCCACCTCGACTGTTTAGCTGTAAAACTGAGGAAGACATCCTGGCGCCTAAATGACAACCTTTTAAAGGACACCCCGTGCACCACAGCCATTACTCAGGTGATATTAAATTTCTCCAGAGACCATGCCCACGATGACACTAGCCCCTTAATCAAATGGGAGACACTAAAATGCATACTGAGGGGAATTTTCATCCAACACGGCTCTCGCCTCAAAAAGGCCAGAACGACCAATATTGCTCAACTACTAGCCACCATAGCCTCACTAGAACAAGTGCATAAACAATCTCAACAACCTGACACATACGTGGAGCTCTCTAATGCACGACGTGACCTACTGAGACTATTAGACTAAAACTCCTTAATTGCTAGAGACAAAGCACGCAACCATCATTATTCCTTAGCAAACAAATGCGGACAACACCTGGCCAGATACTTACATCCAAGACCTCCTAGGCACTCTATTCAATTAATACACAACTCAAAACAACAACCAGTCCATAATCCACAGGGTATCTCAAATGCCTTTAGGCAGTATTACTCACAACTATATAATCTTCCCGCCCCTCCTACGTCCCAATCTTCTAATAACCCGTCCTCATCGTTGTCCGACTACATCGAAGAGACAGCTCTTCCCCGCATTAGGAACGAAGACTCTTCAGAACTTGACAAACCCCTTAGGGAACATGAATTCCTGGGAGCAATCAAAGGCCTAAAATCAGGGAAATGCCCAGGACCAGATGGGTTTTCCCCTAGATTTTACAAATACTTTGCCCCCCAGCTTGCGCCCCTCTTATCCCTCGCCTTTAATCACATAGATGACTCTAATATCCCATCTAAGGAACTCTTACTGGCTTCCATATTGATTCTACCAAAACCAGGCAAGGACCCATCACAATGTAGTAGCTACCGACCAATATCCTTACTGAATATTGACATTAAATTGTTCGCTAAGGTATTGGCAAATCGCCTATCACCACTTCTACCAGATATTATTCATAAAGACCAAGTAGGCTTCGTACCTGGGCGAGAAGCACGAGATAATACCACAAAGACAATCCACCTAATCTCATACGCCCAAAAACACAATCTCAAAGCTTGCCTCCTATCTTTCGACGCCGAAAAGGCGTTTGATAGGGTGGACTGGCAATTTCTCAGACGCTCGCTAGAACAGATAGGGTTGGGCACCAATTTCGTGACCAAGGTGATGTCCCTCTACGCTCACCCCTCAGCATCAATCTTAGTTAATGGATCAATGTCATCACCATTCGACATATCTAATGGCACTCGCCAGGGCTGCCCCATGTCCCCATTACTTTTCATATTAGTGATGGAACACCTAGCAAACGCAATCAGGCAAAATGACTCGATTATGGGTATTCGGACGCCTACAGCACAATACAAATTGTCACTATACACGGACGACCTTTTGGTATACATCCAGCAACCACACACCTCCCTTCCCTCCTTACTGCAGGAATTTCGGAGATTTGGAGACCTCAGCAATTTTAAACTAAATATGACGAAAACTGAGGCCCTCAATATCTCATTACCAGCCAATACCCTCACCCAAATCCAGTCCAATTTTCCCTTCCAATGGGGTAAAGGCAATATTTCATATCTAGGGGTAAAAAGTCCTACTAATCTAGCACACCTATATACATTGAACTATCTCCCATTACTGTCTCAGATTAAAAAGGACGTAGAATCTTGGAAACTCACCCCTTTGCCCTTATTCGGTCGCATAAACACACTCAAAATGGACATTCTACCTAAATTGCTATACCTCTTCCAAACTATCCCAATATCAGTCCCCACACGCTTCTTCAGCACACTACGTTCCATGGTCATTCGCTTCATATGGCGCAATGGCATGCCCCGTATACGATATAATCTATTAACCTACCATAAAATACAAGGAGGAGTGGGGTTACCAGATTTCGCTCTTTATCACAAAGCAGCGATACTAGCTCGTATACTAGAATGGTTCCCTCGCCCCTTCCCTAAGGCATCAACCATGATAGAACAAGACCACACGGCAATTGACCTACGACCCTCCCTCTGGGGATATGGAACTGAACTCCAGAGATTCTCTTCCTCATCCCCTCTCACGGTCGCGGCTTTGTCCATGTGGTACAAAAGGAGATTACTCCACCTACTGTCCTCTGACCCCTCTCCTATTACCCCTCTTTTTGACCACCCTTTGCTACCTCAAGGGATAGCTGTCTCCAGACTGGGCCCTTTCACATGCTCCAACTGGCCGCTTGCGAATTCTTACGTTAACCCCGACTCCGGCAAACCAAACGTTCCAGACGAACAAGCCAACTGGCTCACAGCATTACTGCTTTCCTCATTTTGCTCCACTTTATTTTCATCTACCCACATCCATAGACATCTGACAGACTTTGAGAACCTTTGCACCCTCACTGAAACACCCAGACATTTGCTTTCCACACTATATAAACTATTGCAAACCCTGACACACGATCAACTCCCTCCATATACCAGAGGATGGTCTGTCGACTTGGGGTTCGAAATCTCAGCAGCGGACTGGCAAAAGTCATTTAACTTTACACACAAATCGTCCACATCTAGCTACGCACAGGAGAAAAATTATAAGATCCTATCCAGGTGGTACAGGGACCCCCAGACCCTGCACAAAATATTCCCGGATACCCCACCCACTTGCTGGAGATGTGAGAATGCAATAGGTTCATACTTGCACATATGGTGGGAGTGTCCCCTCATACAACGCCTATGGTCACAGGTCTTCTCCATACACAATACCATCTATAAAGAATCCCTCAAAGCTTCACCGGAAATAGCATTGCTATCTATACTGCCGGGTACACTGGCATCCCAAAAGAAGTCACTCCTCCGCTTTTTCCTAACTGCAACAAGATAATTAATCCCTTTATTTTGGAAAGAGACCACTCCTCCCCCTCTTTCACTTTGGGTCTCCACTATGAATGATATAATGCGCATGGAGGAAATGGTAGCACTTGATAATGACACCTTTGACAAATTCAAAGTAACTTGGCTTATTTGGCAGGACTTCTCCTCCTCAGACTCTTTGAAGCGTATGTTGAATTAGCATACTCGGAGGACATCCAACTCAGGCGCCGTCGCTGGCATGGTAACTTTGAGCTCGCTCTTCTTACTCTACCTTTAGTTTCTTTACTCTTTCTTTCTCTCCTTTCCCTCTTTCTCCTCTTTCTCTGCCACCTACCTCTCCCCCCCCCCCCCACCCCCAAGCCTTGACCCACTCTTTTCTTTTCTCTATTTCACACTCTATCACTGA